>QGOB01000243.1:30764-299119 GCA_003313055.1 Termitomyces sp. MG145 | reverse complement strand
GACCAAGCTTACCGTCTCTGTTGGCGAACTCTGCTCCCTCTCTAACGACATCCGGAACCAGTTCAGAAACGCCGTTACTCCTAAACAGACCGCGCCTCCTAACGTCACTGCCTTCCAAGAGTCTACCGATATTGTTGACGACGCTCTGCCCTTCTTTTCCCTAAACGACACCTCCGCTGCCAACCCTCCTCTTACCGATGCCGCTAGAGCCCAAGTCACCTCGGTCGACCCAGTGGAAGCGTACATCAAGTCGCTACCGCCTGGTGAGGAGCCGGTTATGTTAACGGTCGCCCAGGAATCCCAGTCAATCCGATCCATCATGCTCTTGGTCGATAACCGCGAGGAAATCGAAAGTATAGCGGATAGCGACTCCCAGATCATCTCCATGTCTGCTGAAGTCGCTAACTATCTCGGTATCTCCTACGACCCCAGCATCATTCTGAACATGCAGAGCGCTAACGGTACTATGGACAAATTCCTCAGTTTAGCTTGTAACGTCCCTTGCACTGTTGGCGGTATCATGCTGTACCTTCAGATCCACGTCCTACGCTCCCCCGCTTACGACATCCTGCTCGGTCGCCCCTTTGATGTCTTGACCAAGAGTACTGTCGATACACTTAGCGAAACGGAAACCACGATCACGATAACGGACCCCAATACCGGCCTTCGTCGCACCATCCCTACGTTTCCCCGCGGACAGCACAAGCAACAAAGAGTTCAGCCTAAGTATAGCGCCAGACCGCCCCATTGCTTTTGCCACCATCCCCACGGTTAGCGACTCTGAGGAAGACTTAGCGGTCATCCTCGACTATGACCACCAAAAGCACTCCGTTATAGTGCAATCACATACCCCGCTCGATTCCGAAATATTAGAAAACCCAAAATCAGTTTCCGACAATCTCTCTCTTGCCTATCTATATGTGACCGCTAGCGACCTTTCCAAAGCCGTTATCCCGCCGCGCTCTTATTTTGTTTCCACTAGTCTCTCCGATCCCTCTATTCTTGGCCAAGCATCTGGAATGCTCGATACCGTCTCTACCCCTGTGTACGTTAACATCCCCTTCCCAGCCGTTTACGCTGCCGCCGAGCCAAAATGCAAAGGGGTCCAAGTCAAGAAGAAATACAAACCCGTCACGTTGAAGACCAAGCCTGTTGCTAGCCATGTTAGCGAAGACTTCCGAATCGAACGACACATCCTTGGCGACCCCTTAGCGAACATACCCAAGCTTGATCCTAATCCCCTTCCTTTCTTACTGACTCCCCGCTTTACCGACGACCGCAAGGCGACTTTCGTTAAGGAACACGATACCGGCTTTCTTACCCAAGATGAGCTTAACGTACTTGTGGACCTTGTCGCTAAGCAACAAAACATGTTCGCTTGGGAAGATTCCGAACGAGGTAGCCTTCGACCTGACTTCTTTCCCCCTGTCCGCATACCGACTATCCCTCACGTTCCTTGGGTTCAGCACAACCGACCGATACCACCAGGCCTTGAAAAGGAAATCTGCGAGATCATCCGTAGCAAGATCCAGGCAGGCGTTTACGAGCCCTCGAACTCCGCTTACCGGTCGCGCTGGTTCTGTGTCTTGAAGAAAAACGGTAAACTTTGTCTAGTCCACAGCCTCGAGCCATTAAACCAAGTCACGATCCGCCACTCTGGCGTTCCTCCCTTTCCTGACCACGTTGCCGAATCCTTTGCTGGCCGCATTTGCGGCGCTACCCTTGACCTCTATGTTGGCTACGACGAGCGCCTTATTGATCCCGCCTCCCACGACTTAACGACTTTCCAGACACCGTTTGGCGCCCTCCATCTAGTAACGCTCCTGATGGGATGGACTAACGCTGTGCCCATCTTCCACGACGACGTCACACACATCCTCCAGCCCAAGATCCCCCATAACGCCCTCAGCTTCATTGACGACGTTGGTGTTAAAGGCCCGAAGGACTGGAAACTCGTTAACGGCTCCCCCGCTAAGCATCCTGACAATCCCAACATTCATCTAGCGCTTTGGGAGTTCTTTGAACTCCTGAACCGTGTCCTTCAGTGTATGAAGTACTGTGGTGGCACTTTCTCTGGTCATAAGCTAGTCCTTTGCACGCCAACCTTTAAGATCCTCGGCCACGTTTGCACTCCTAGCAGCCGAGTTCCTGACAAAAACTGTTTAGCGCTAATGGACCGCTGGGGCTCTTGCCAGTCGTTAACCGAAGTCCGCACCTTCCTAGGTACCGTTGGAGTCCTTCAGATGTTCATTAAGAACTTCACCCATCGCGCTCATCACCTAACGAAGCTCACCCGTACTGGCGTTCCCTTCAAATTTGGACCCGACCAGCTTAACGCCCAGAAAGACCTCGTCAAAGCCTTACACGACGCTAAACCCCTCGTTCCCATCGACTACAAATCCGACGATCCTGTGATCTTAGCGGTCGACACTTCCTACATTGCGGTCGGTTTCTACCTTTGCCAGTGCACTACTGACAATTGCAAGCAACATCGCTATAACCACTTCGGTTCCATCACCCTTAACAAACGCGAAGCCCGCTTCAGTCAGCCCAAGCTCGAGCTTTACGGTTTGTACCGAGCCCTGCAGGCGCTACGCATGTACCTCCTAGGCATTAGGAACCTTATCATCGAAGTCGACGCCCGTTACATTAAAGGTATGCTACAGAACCCTGACATTCAACCTTCAGCTAGTATGAACCGCTGGATCATGGCTATCCTTATGTTCCACTTCAAGCTCGTACACGTTAAAGGAACCTTTCACGGACTCGACGGACTTTCGCGACGACCATTACAGCCTACTGACCCTCCCCCAGACAATACCGACAACAACATCTTCAAAGATTGGATCGATTGTATGCACGGATTCATGCACCATGTTCAGTTACTGACCGCCCTCGCCCGTTCCGCCTCTACTGTCCCTCGTTTACCCCCACTCGCCCACTACCGTCCGACTCTAACAACATTTGTTAACGATACCGTTCCCCTTACCGAAGTCTCGACTCCACCCGTTACCAACCCCCTTTCCTACAACAATGTCCCTCGCTCACCCAAGGCCCTGGCCGGCGACAAAAGAGTTCAACTCGTCCAGCAGTGGCTTACCGACTTCAAGCAACCGCCAGACCTTGACGACAAAGCCCTCGCTACTTTCCTTCGCTACGCTAGTGGCTTCTTCCTCGCTAACGGCAAGCTTTGGCGACGCAATCATAATGGTGAGCACAAGCTCTTCATACCGGTTGACTCACGACTTCGCATTCTGCACACTATGCATGACAACCTTGGACACCGCGGTCTGTTCGCTACGAGAGCCACCCTGATGGAGCGCTTTTGGTGGCCACAGATAGCGGCCGATATCGTTTGGTACATTCGCTCGTGCCACATTTGCCAAGTCCACCAGACGACCAAAGTACTCATACTGCCTACCGTCGCTATCCCCGCCACCTTATTCAGCAAAATCTACATCGACACCATGTTTATGCTGCCTTCGAACAAGTTCAAGTATATCATCCAAGGACGCTGTTCGCTAATCCACTATCCCAAATTTTGCATGCTCGCTCGCAAAAATACCAACGCTATCGCTAAGTGGCTCTTCGAGGACATCATCTGCCGCTGACAACGGTCCCCCCATCATTAAAGCTGTCGCTTACCTCGCCAAGAAGTACCACATCAACCACATTCACATATCCGGTTACAACAAACGCGCTAACGGTATCGCCGAACGACCTCACTTTGACATTCGACAAGCCCTCTTCAAAGCCGTTAACGGAGACCAGTCCAAGTGGAGCTCAGCCGCTTACTCTGTCTTCTGGTCAGAGTGTGTTACCGTCCGCCGATGCATGGGTTGCTCCCCTTACTACGCTGCTACCGGTACTCATCCCCTATTCCCCGCTGACATCATAGAAGCGACATACCTCCAGCCACCTCCCGATTCCCTGTTAACTACTACCAACCTCATTGCTTGACGCGCTATCGACCTCCAACACAGACAAGCAGATCTCGACCGTTTACACGATACAGTCCTTACTGCCCGCCAGTTAGCGGCTCTCCATTTCGAACAAGAGCACGCCGCTACCATTCGAGACTATGACTTCAAGCAAGGAGACCTAGTATTGATGAGGAATACACGCATTGAAGTCACCCATAACAAGAAGATGCGACCTCAATACTTAGGACCGCTAGTGGTAATCTCACGTAACTGTGGAGGAGCTTACATTCTCTGTGAATTAGATGGATCTGTACTCCACCGACCGGTAGCCGCCTTTTGCCTAGTCCCTTATTTCGCCCGCAACCACATCTCTCTCCCTACCGACACCTTCGACATCGATACTGAACGTTTAAGAATACTAGAAGAAACTGACTTAATCGACAACGAAGACCCCCTTAATCCCGACGAATCATTAGAAAAGACCGCCAAAGAAGATTAGAAAACACCATTTCCACCATACACCCCACTCACCATCCAAATCCCAAAAAACCTTAACAGCTCTCGATAAGCCTTTATTTCTATTGTTTCACCTTTACTTACCCCGTTTCTATTCTTCATAGACTTTCTTTATACCTATGCTTTCCGACATACACGCACAACCGTTAAGCCCTCTACTTATCCTTTTTTAACATGTCACCACCGCTCCCCATTCGCCTTTTGTTAAGATGCAGCCGTTAAGCAGTGTTGCGCAAGCGCCATGATGATCTACTGAGCGTTTATCTTTTTTTTCCACCGTTTATTTTTCCTTTTGTTTCCTTTGCATTGATTTTTCACTCTGCCTTTTGTTAAGACGCAGTCGTTAAGCGACGTTGCGCAAGCGCCATGATGATCTACTGAGCGTTTATCTTTTTTTTTCCACCGTTTATTTTTCCTTTTGTTTCCTTTGCATTGATTTTTCACTCTGCCTTTTGTTAAAACGCAGTCGTTAAGCGACGTTGCGCAAGCGCCATGATGATTTACTGAACATTTATCTTTTCTTTATTTTTCAAACCGTTTATTCCCCTCTTGCTTCAATCTTTCGCTATCCATTTCATTTTTTTAGACCGCTATCTTACCAGTCGACCCATACTCCAAGAAAAGTGTTTATTTAAAAAGACCCCTTAAGGGGGTCAGTCTGCGATAGTAATAAGACAAAAAAAAAAAAAAAAAACTAAAGAAAAGAGTTTTCTAGGGCGCAGGGAGATCGTCATCCGACGGCAGCTCCGTATCCCCCAACTTTCCCCAGAACTCCTCCATCACCCCTGCCTCGGCCTGCCACGCAATGAAGGCGTCGCAATCGTCTTGGTAGCGCGTCAGTGCGCCCCGCGCCCTCACAAGCAGCCAGTAGCAAGCTCTCGCCACTTGCAAGTTGTCCTCTGCCGCTCGCATCTCCCTTCCCATCAATCGCCCGACCTCTGCTGCCCTCGCTCGATAACGTTCAAGGTCGCCTCTAGGATCGAACGGGAACGGGACCGGTAGGTCCTCCCCCAGCCATTCAATCTCCTCCTCGTCAATAGTTGGTTGAGGGGGGGCCCCGAACCTCTCCACCTAAGTGAACTTTATTAGCGTTACCGGTCAGCCGTTAAGGAACGACAAACTTACCAAGTCCTTTGCCTCCGCTTCACCTGTCTCGTCCCCCACCTCCACTTCCGCTGCTAACTCCACCGGCTTGGCTTCCGGCTCCGCCTCCTCCGTTACCGTCGCCCTCTCCCCGGTAGGAGTCACCTCATGCGCGCCTTCAACCGAACCCTCTTCATCGGACTCCAAACGGCGCTGTTTAGAGCTCCTCGCCGGCGTCGGTACCTCTTTGTCACTTGACTCCACGACCGACCGGCTCCTTACCGGCTTTTTCCCCTTATCCTCACCCTCCCCGTCACCGGCTCCCTCCTGACGCATCGGTAAACTTAGCGTCGTCCTCTTCACCGCAATGGCCTTGCTGGCCGTGTCGAGTTTGCGCTGCTCCTCCAAGTACCGTCTTGCTGCCCATACCAAAGCGGCTGCCTCCGCCTTCTTTCCCTTGTGACCTCTGCGGCAACCCCTTAACGACTTTCCCCGTACCGAACACCCCTTGCTAACCTCGTTGCAGCGGTAACAAGGCAGGTTGCCGGTCAGGTACCAGCAGCCTTCCAGGTCGTTCAGAGCCCAGCAACCGTCGCACTGCCGCAAGAACCGTTAGCCAAGGCCGTTAAAGGACGACAGAGCAAGACTTACCGCCCCAACTCGCTCCCAAAACGCTGCCCTTGCCGCAGGAGCCACTAGCTTCCTCTCCTTCCTTCGACCAACTAGTTCCCCCGCGCCTGCCCCCGTATTGAGAACTGATGAGGGCAAGCGCCCACGCAGCAATCTTCTCAGCTCCCGGTCATTAAACAACTCGGGAACTGCTATCTCCTCCTCACTCTCATCGTCGGTTATCACGGCCGTCTTGCCTCTGGCCTTCGGAGTCTAATGAAGCTGTTAACGCCTAGCGGTTACAAAGGCCAATGGTTCCCCTTACCGGTTCCTCATCGCCGTCATCCTTTCCTGCGCGCTCTTTGCCCTTCAAGGACCGCTGTTAACGGCCGCCGTTAATACTTTGCCGGCCGAAACAAAAACACCAAGCTTACCTTGGGGATCGTCATCATTCGTGGCCTTGTACCGGCCCCCCGTGTTGGAGTCTTCAGAGTTAGTGGTAACACAGGCGACTCTGCTCCCGCATTACCGGCCGACTCTTCCTGCCGGCTCAAGCCCTCCCCGCGGTCCTCCCTTGTCCTTGTGCCGGCCGACGCCATAGGATCCTTGATGGGGTGCTGAAAGAAAAATTGGTCATCAAAAGGGAGTTCCTCGAATAACTAGAAAATACCCTTAACGCCGCCGCTAAGTCATTAGCGGCACCGTTAGCGCTTACCGTCATAGGCGCCTCCGCAACCTCCACTTCCATCGCCCCAGCTGGCTGCTCACCCTTAACGCAAGCGTTAGCTTATCGGCTAAGACGTTAACAAATAGGAAACTCACAAAATGTCTGTCATACGGCCTCATCCAGGCCTCATCCTTGTATTGGGCATATATCGCCCGACACTTCTCCCCTACCGCCTCCTGCTCTGCCCAAGTGATGCCGCTGCCGCTGGCCGACTCGAACCAATGCAGATATGTCGATAAAATCAACGTAGCCGCCACTTGAGAGTTGGTCGCCAGCAGCGTGTGCCCCATCGTCAGGACCTTCGGCGCCTTTTCTAGGAAGTCTTGCGCCGCCACGAAACGCGCAAAGGAAGTGGAATAGTCGAAGAACATGGGAGTCGACATAGTAGTGCTGAAATGATGAAGTCCAAGGGACCGCTGGAGTTTATTTATGATCTTTCGGTATGGCGCATGGACCAAGACCCCCTGCACGGACCACGCTTAACGATCACGAGACTTCGAGGATTTTCCTTTGACTGGGGACAGTCAGTTTTTCAGTCAAGGGGAGATGATACGCCCCAGTCAGCGCTGGCTGCCTGACACCGACAAATCGAACCAAGCACATGACCTCAGCACGTGACCGCTAACGACCGACCGCTAACGACACCGACCGTTACCGACCTATCCCTTAACGACCCAGCCGACCTTGCGACAGTCCAGGCCCCTCTCCCTACGGCCCCTGACATGCATTATCACATGCATCTGCTACGCTTACTATCTCTTACCGGTTTCCCCTTTTATTGCCCTACTCCCGACATGCACTACTACATTATCACATGCAACTGCTATGCTTACTATCTATTACCGGTTTCCCCTTTTATCTATCACCTTACGTACCTATAAATACTGCTCTGTCAGTAGCTACAAATCATCGAATTGTACCAGAGTCCAACCCCACTTCAGACTACGCTTAAGATCTCGTTCACGCTCTTGCTTCGTTAATGGCTGATTTGGGATTACCCAGTCCAGTCTACTTTGCTCCTCGCGCTTAGCCCGACAGTATTGTTGGACTAGCACTCGTCGCCTTTGTTAAGCGCCATACGGGCGCCCTCGCTCCGCTTTCATTAAGCACCATATGGGTGCCCTCATTTCACCTTCGTTAAACCACTAGCGCTTACAGCTAGCGGCTCGTATATTTCCGTTAACTCTTCCGCTATTCCTTAACGGCCTTTTGGGTCTTTGACAGATTTCTCACTTAGCGACGATTTGGCGCAGACACTAGCGGCCGCACCGTTATCTCTTACCGCTCTCTCGCACTTCCTTACTGACTCCGACCTCTCATCTCCTTACCGGGTTTCTGGGACTTTGCTTGACTCCCCTCATACACACGTAACGCTACTGCTTGCTAGCTATCCCTATCTAGCTGGTCTGGTTGGTTGTTCCCTGCACGGCAGCTAGGCGGAAAGTCAGCGCATCAGCGGTCTTGTTGGAGAGGTTGGGAACCTGCTTTGTGGGAGCAGTGAAGGTGTTAGTGGAGAAGTTGAATTGGTAGAGGAGTGCAGGAGGATAAGCAGAGATGCTGTAATAGTAGTAGACCCTCTCCCAGTCTGTGGGCATGTACAGTGCAATGACAGTGGCAAGGGAGAGGCTCAAAAAGTGGTAGACATATTGCTGAGGGTGGGAAATGCAGGTGCAGTGGCAAACTTGCTCTGAGTAGCAAAGTTGATGGATTCAAGTGTGAAGATGGACAGGTCTAAAGAGAGTGTGGTAAGAGCAGTATTGGCATGGAGAGGAGCAAAAGGATTTGCTGTCAAGAAGCTTGGGATGCTTTGTCATTGTCTCTACTACTTGTGTGACATTGTTGGATACACCTGTGGAGAAAGTGGTAAGTACTGGCAGAAGGGGTCACACAGTAAAATATTGCCAACAAGATCAGCCTTCTCCAGGTCTTTGGTCAATGCAGCTGCTGCCAAATGTTAGTGAGGAATGAGTGAGGAGATCATGGACTCACTCATGGGGTCCATATATCAGATGTTTGTGGGTGTAAATCTAAAATGAAAATGGCCATTGCACACTTGAAAAATTGCAGTGATGCTGGTGGAGGATTGCACACAGAACAGGTGCAGCTTGTGGCAGTAGAGTCAGTGCAATGGACATTGGCTATAGTCCAGGGTGCTAGCAATCTGGTAAAGTGGAGATTTGTGTTGGATGACACAAAACCTGCAGGAGGTACACTAGACCAATGGCACTATTAGTGTTATTGTATGGGCACTTGACAGAAGATTGCACAGCATAGGCTGCTAATCAGTTCAGATGCATACATATGTTTGGAAGGCAGCAGCTAGATCACATAGGCATGGCAATAGCAAGAGAGGTGGTAGCATCACCAAACAGCATGCATGGTACTTTTGCAGGTGTTATACTGCCAATGGATGGATTGTTATAGCAACCTGCCTTGGCTTAGAGCTTTATAGTAGCTCAGCAGTGAGTTTCACTGCTGCCATGACTGTGCATGCACCTGCAAGCAAGCTGAAGACAGTTGCCAGGACCTGGTTTTGAGCTGTAACATATATAAACATGCAGAGTACATGCAGGCACATTGCCAGGTTCTGGCCAGGTTCTAGTTTTACAGCATTTACTTTGTTCTATTAATGTTGTTCAAATCTCAAATCTCAATAAACACAGTCCATGTTGTGAACCTTGGAAAAGTGGGAAGCTTGAGGGTTTCATTCTCTTCTTGCCCTGCACTAGCAGTTCCATGGTCTGTCAGCTAGCACTGCAAATGAGGGTCAAGCAGCTGGCAAGTGCAAGAATTTACAGTATGGATGTCTGTAGCAAAATCAAGCACACAAGATATGTAGCAATGTATAGAAAATACAATTGTATCATAGTATATAACTCACTATCTATTTGGCAAGCTCCTTTGACTCAGCTTTAGATATGCATAATGATAACATGCTTACTGTTGCAAATTTCTACAACAGGAAATCTAATGGGTACACTAGACAACAAATGTGCTGAAATAGAAAACATGTAACAGCTCACTGGGTGAGTAACTGCAGGCCACTAAGGCTTTCTAAACCCAATGCAAAGTGGTCACTTGTAGAGGTACCACAAATGTCTGAGTGTGGCAATGCTTGCTGATGCAAATACCATGGACTCACTCATGCCCAAAGTGCTTGTGTCAGCCATGCCTGCACTGGCTGCAACCATTGTTGCTCTGGAGAAGCTGTTCAAGGTTGAGAAAAGATCATTGACCATGAGTGAAAGCTCATCATTAGTAGAGAATTCTATGGGTTTGAAGCCTAAGAACCCTCCTGAAGTCTGGTCCATGACAGCCAACTCATGTTTTTGTATCCCAAGCACCATAGTTGTCTTGTCAAGGGTGTTATAGCATGAACAATAGTCTTCTAGCCAGGTCTCTTACATCAAAGAATCTGGGCAGATTGGCTATCATTGCTGTCCATGCTGCTGTAGCATCATCCTCTGCACTTAGGGCAAAACTGCTTGTGATGTGCTTGATAAGACTCACCAGGAGCATAGTGCTCAAGCCACAAAACCAATCAAATCAACCAGAATCCTCACCTAGCTACAATGAGGCAGCGAGCAGCACATACTCATTTCTGTGGGTACAGCTCACAAAATTTGATGCCAGAGCATCAGTAGGCATTTGCTGGACAGGCAGGGAGTTTAGTAGTGAGTGTTCCTTGCTGCCTGAAGAATTTGGGCAAGGTTTAGGCATTACTAGGTTGTGGGACAATTCAACTGGAGGTGGAGGCTGATGTTGGGGCAGAGAATTGCTTTGGGTCAGCTTTGTGTAGCGGCTGCTCAAGAAGGTTGTGCTCTATACGTTTTAGTCTCATATTTGAGGGAAAGGTTTACTAATCAGGCAGATAAGTAGTGTTGAAATCAAGAAAAAAATACATATACTGAAATAACTGCATTTTTGACTAAGGATGGACTCTTTGCAGAATGCAAGGATGTCACTCCCATTTTCAGCTCTCCAATTCTGCATGAGCAGGACATGCCATTGGGTAAAGTCATAATGCAAAAGCAAGGCCACTCTGATTCCTTTCAGGACAATGCAAGCCTGGTTACATGTTGGCCTATGTAGTACTGAGTAATATAAAGATACAGAAAGAAAGGTGAGACAATGCACCAAGCTATTGTCATAATATGTTTTACTATAGTTGAATAAATTATGACATTGCCTGAATCACCCTGGAACTCAATGAGTGGCAAGAAATTCTTTGTTACATCATAACATGGAGTGAAGAAAGACATGACAAAGGAGGCTGCTCAGAGTTCAAGCAAGTTCAGGTTCATCACTGGACAGATCTTTTGAATCAAGAAAAGTCCTGAGTCATTGAAGGAACTGATGAGGCTAATGTGGAAGAAACAGATGTATTAACCAAATGCAAGTTCTTATCAAGACATGGGCAGACAGAAACAATTTCGAACATTCATTTATATTTCACAGATCATTGTATTTGCAGATATGTGAGACAGACAGGAGACAGTCAATGCCAATCAGAAGCCATGGCAACTAATTGGGCCCGTCTGGCATTTGGTGAGTAGGAGGTTCACACCCCATTGAATATCTAAGTTATTATTTCCAAGGGCGATATCAAACAAACAGACAGGGAAATGACAGACTCTGTCAATGCGTTGATGGGATCGAGTTAGACGCATCGTCCCTAGACTCCGAACGTACAAAGTTCAAATCCCGTAAGAACGTAAAACTTTTCTAACAATAGTAATATTTGTTCAAGCAGATCAAGGTTGGGGCAAACATCAAAATTCTGAACCTACTTCTCGATATTGAAACCGGCTGGCATGAAACCGGCCGACGCCACTGATCGCGGGAACCACAGAACAGTCACAATGCAACCGGCCGCGCGGAAGAGAAGCGAAAGAAGACAAGCAACCAGGACAGTTTGTGCCTCCGAGAGAATATGTCAGAATTGTTCAGTCCCGTTAAGTATATATGCTGAACATATAACGCAAGAGTCGTTGAATCCCTTTGACTGATATAGCGCGACAAATATGGCAGAGTCCTATTGGAGAGGTCAACGTCTTTTGCGTTTACAGTTGAGACCATGACCGGCATCGGTTGGTTGTGCCGGCAAGGATGGGTCTCATTGTTTCCTCTAGACCACGGCCCAGGTCTTTCTTGCATTCTTTAGCGGTCAGACATTAGTCTGGAACGCCAAGATTGTGCATAACTCTATTGCTTTTGACCGAGGACAACTGGAATCTCCACATTTCTGCTGTCACTGACAGGCCTAGCGGTATCAGATTTATTAAGGTTCCGTCTTGATCGCCCGCAATCAATCAGATATTGAGAGGGTTCTAAGATCCTAGAGTGGATTAAATGAAGTGCAGAATTGTTTTCAAGCGCTTTAAGACAACCTCGGGAAGTTGGAGTAAGGATCCGTCAATTGAAAGATGAGACCGGCTTCTGCGGGCGGAGTTCACCGACATCCTGACAAATATATTTTCGTCACCCTATCATCATCACACACTGACCATCATCACACACGGTCTCTTCTCCATATGTTCTTGATTGCAGCCATCTCGGCTTCTTGGCCATTCCGGAAATTTTTCTCGTCTGCTTTTTATCATACCCAAACTTGACGAATCAATCTTGAGGCCACAATCACTACCATATACCGACTTGCGTGCGGGCATGTCCAGAAGGATATCGCTATGTTCTCGTTCACTTATCGTCCGCGCGCTTCTTGTCGTCTTGCTCCTGTCCTTCTTTGTACAAGCACAAGAACTATCCGGTGACCAGCTCGCGCTAGTCTGTGCAAGATTAGTTGATGGTGCAAAGCATAGGTATCATCATCACAATTGGTTTCACTTGATGATAGAATCCATTCACCCCTTCACCGCAGCTGGGAGCTTGGTACACGTGCACAAACTATCCTCGCTATGAATGCAACGCGATATTCCGTGCTATCAGTCTCTAATTCCTTACCACCACCCTCAACGATACCCGACTCTCTCTCTTCACCAATGGACACGTTTTTCCAGATCCCTCGAGATGTTGTTGCGAATCGCAGTCAGTCGAATGGGAACATCACAGGCCCACAGCCTCTCATCAAAGATGACAGTGCGGCAGACCCGGCATCTATTGGGTTTGCTGTTTTGATCGCGAATTGGACCGGCCAGGGCGGTGAAGACTATGCTGGTGCCGCTAGGGATCAACTTGACTTTCTCGAATTCAAAGTGCCCAGGACGAGTGATGGAGCCATATCACATCGTGTTGCTCAGGTGCAGCTTTGGTGAGTTGTATTCTAAGCATGCCAATCAGCCTTTCTTCTATTCGGGGATTCTCAAGCGTACCTGTCCAATCTATTTTTGAGCCATCAATTTTTACCTTCAAATTTCTTTGTGCCCCTTGTAATGCTTCTTGCCTCGCCTTTCTCCCAATTCGAATGACGTATGGGTGGTAAAAGACGGCTCCGGTCTCCGCCCTGGTTCATTTTAACCCATTCATGGACGCTGTGCCTTACGAACTATTTGTCAACTTAACGGTGTATTAAAACTTTGCAGGAGCGATTTTGTTTATATGGTGCCACCTTTTTTGGCCTACTATGGGATGATCACACAGAACCGCACTCTTCTCCTTGAAGCGTATAACCAGATCTCACTTTATCGATCATATCTCCGAGACACCTCAGCAAACAATTTATGGAAGCATGTACTACTTGGAACTAGCAACAACGATGAAGGCCATTGGTCGACTGGGAATGCGTGGGCGGCAGCAGGCATGTTGCGCGTCCTTGGCACCTACAAAAATTCTCAATACTCTAATACTCTGAAGTCACAACAGCAAGATTTGGCAGCCTGGGTGTTGGAAATTCATGCGGCAATGTATCCTCACCTAGTTTGTTTCCGTTCTCTCTGCTGCCTTTTATCACTATCACTGATCTACTTATAGGATAACACATCTAACCTCTTTACCAATTACGCTTCGCAGCCCGTCACCGCAAAGGGTAACTTCCTCGATGCATCTTCCACTGCGCTCCTCGCGAGCACTGTATACCGCCTATCACTCATCTGGGGTACACATACCTACCTCCCGTACGCAGAGCGTACCCGCAAGGCGCTTTCTGCTCCAAATACGAACTCTTCATCGAACTCCACACTCCAACACATCAATCTGGACGGGTGGTTGACGCCTGTAGTGAACCCAGATTCGTATGGTGAGCGAGGGTCGCAGAGCCCAGAAGGACAGGCCTTCGTTGTCGAGATGCAGTCGGCGTGGCGGGATTGGGTGGCGGATGGGTCAAAGGGCGCGAACGGGGCAATGCGCCTAGCTGGAGAGATCGGGATAACAGGATGGATTTTTGTTTTCGGCGTGTGCTGGGGTGTACTGTTTTGATTAGACTTTATTTGGATTTTTGGAATTGCATTTACCTGATGAAGAAATGTCGAAACTTTCATAGCTGTTTGTTAAACATGTGCGCTTGTGGCTCTGCCGACGGCACAGGAGGGCATATTGTATTATCCTTTGAGGTCGTGTTGGGTGATATTTCTCGCTCAGAGATGCTGATCATGAGTACGAAGTGAGAGACATTCTACGCATTCTATTGACCTCATCTGTGCTCTGTAACATTACTTCAGCTCACAGATGTCCCCCACTTTGTTTGTCTGAAAGGACGAGGACGTCTCCCCCGCCCTGACGGGGAGCCAGCATTTGCGGGTTCACGCGAAGGTGGGCACCCACACCGGCACTATCGTCGACGCGTTCCCTGTTTTACGTGCCAAACTCATGGAATCCTCAAGAGTCCTAGATTTCGGGACATTATCTTCCCTCAACAAGTCACACGCGACGTCTACGCCTCTCTCATTGTCGATCCTACAGTCCGCGCTTCCCTCCTCGTCACTGATGCCGAAGACCAATCCTCCTTTGAGGATGTGCCCTTTGCGACAATGACCCTGCTGTCCAGCGCCCGCATTTCCACCGAGAACCTCACCATCGGATCTGTCTCCCGCGTACACCTCCCAAGCAAATATGGGAGGGACGGGCTTTGCATGGACATCACCGCGTCAGGCAACGTCCTCCCTCTCATCAACGTGCACCTCGACTCGCTCGGGGACACACTGACTTATCGCGCCCAGCAGATGAAGATAGTGGCCAATGTCTTGCATGAACCTAGGTACGGTCGTGGCATTGCCGGTGACTTTAACGCAATTAGCCCCGAGGACGAACAGCTGGTCGATGAGAATGGTCTGGTGAATGCGTAGGTCGCGTTACATGGGAACGCAGGCCCTAGTGGAGGAGCTACGTGGGTGCTGGCGTAGAACGGCGGCATGGACGAGATACCTAGGCCGGGTGAGGAATCTCTCGAGATCCCTTGGAGCGACCATTACGGGCTGAGATGTACTTTTACCGTTTGAATGCTGTTTGTACTCGAGGAAAGGAATTGCGTTTCTACATATAAGCACACTGACTATGGCCTCACAGAACAAACACTGCATACAAGATTAGTTGATAGCGTGAGGCATACAATAGAATCTCGATATTCATCTCAAAAAGCCTGGTCGCATTATTGAATGTGGCCATGGAGGGACGGATTATACTGTAATGAACGCAGACTTTTTATAACTTGATTTCCTATGATGTTCCTTTCAGAACCCTAAAGCAGCTAATTGATTCTGGACAAGCATTACACATGACTACACCTAGATACAAGAATCGAGAGGAACAACAATGCTAATCTAATTTGTTTTGCATGTTAGACGTCTTGACTAGACGAATACGTTCTTCTTTCCCCCACAAAATGTCTTTTTCCAGCCCCAGGCAGGAAATGACGTCGGGTTTGAAAGCCACTTTGCGAGCACCAATGCCCGCGTCGGGTCCGCATCCGCATCTGCCTTCGCATCTCGGACTCTCTGTGTCCATGCACGAAACATCTTGGTATGTGCGAGGGCGCCATAACACATGGCAATGGCATCGACGTGTCGTTCGCCCTCGAGCACCTGAAGGCCCTCCTGCTTTATCATCCACAAAGCTTGAACATGCAGCTTTATCAGCATGTCGTCAGGTAGAGAGGGGTCGAGGCACCATCCTTCGAACGGGGGTAATGAGCTCCAGAACTGACCAAGGGCTATTCGATTGTTGTCACTGTCATGTACGGCGTCTTCAGAGGTAATGTTACAGTAGTCACATCGACAGATGAAGCCGTATTGGCTTCTGAGGGTTGCCTGTCGTTCGTGACGAGGGCTGGTACATGACGTATAATGGATTGTGATCTCATCGCCTTTCATGATTGGACGGACGGCTGAGAGATAAAGAGAGAATGTACTGGTGTCCCACTCCCATCGTGCATTAGGCGCACAGCTATGGTTTATCAACGACAAGGAATAATAATGATGATGAAGGGCCTGGGCTTACCTGTGGTTGCACCTGCTCGTATCGAGGAACACAGCCCGATGAATCGTGAGCTCAGGACGAGGGACATCTGGTACTTCAAGTTGTATTCCTAGCGCGTTCAAATGAACGATATCCTCAAGGGAGTGATTGGTTCCGCCGTAGAGTTGTGACAGCTCGATGCGAATCCCATAAGGAAGCCGATCAAACAAGTTTGCATAGATATCCACAAGTGGCACATTCAAGCCCACGAGGTATGGAGCCACTATAACAGGATGTTCGACGAGGATGAGGGCACCGGCAGGTAGGTCTCTCAGTGCAAACATGCCCCACCCTTTGTCTCCAGCATCCCCTATTTCGACCGTATAGAGCGGAGCAGCACAGGGAGGATGAAAGGTTGCTGGAAGCATTCCTTCCACGCCTTCGTCTAACAGCACAGAAGATTCGAAATGCTCGAAAATAAGATTGCGGGTAACGTAGGAACGACTCCGGACATGCTCTGCGAAATCGAAAAGGGGTCGCGCCAGCGCAGGATTGGATGTGACCTGGGCGTTGATCCGGGCACATATATGCGGGGGTGGAATTTGAGGAGCGCTCGAACTCGAAGACAAAGAGCTGCTGCGCCAGGCAGAATAGGCAGATTTGTCAAACGTGGTGGTACAGTTAAGAGAGGGCATGATGTGAGCGACATGATCGTGACGACCAGTCAGAGTTTAAATGTCGTGGAGCCTGGCCACGAGAGGCCTGCGGGGCCACCCAGCGCTTAAATCCTGCGATTTCAAAGAAAAAAAAAAGACCAAACATTATGCATTACTTATTACTCCCGTTTATTTGGGCCCTTGACCAGGAAGGAACATGTGTCGTCGGGCTATCTGAAAATATTGGCAGTCGTCAAGCTGTGGTGCTCGCTGCGCTTGACGTTGCGACGAACAAAGAACCCGATATAGTAGCAACATCCGAATAGAACTGGCAGTACGAAGGTGATGGGTTCCCAATCGTCAATCTGATAAGATAGGTGTGGTCATCTGCGTACATTTCATTTGTCAAGGTAGAGACTGCATCAGAAAACTTCTCTCATTCATGAACATGGACTTCTGTTAAACAGTAGAAAACCCGCATAGTCATCTCCTGTCCCAGTATCTGAGCCCTTAGTACGCTCGACGACCAGACGAGCTTCTAGACATGTCGAATATTCAATCATTTTAAGCAAGTCGACTATATCCAATTGTTATCGTCTATATATCTCGCCTGGGATTCTATGCTAGCAAATACGAGCAAACCTTAGTAAGATGGAGGCATGGGCAGGGTAACCGGTTCAAACCATCCGAGTTATGAGTCCGCGGAGAACATGGAATAACAAATCATTCCTGAGATTATATGACTAGTACTCTTGTACCTGGATATCATTTTTAGCAAGAGAGAGAAGCAGAAAAGGCACTCAACATTAGTATACCGGCGGCCGGGGAGAAGACGACATACCTCCATCCGATGCCTGGATAACCACGGCCTTTTCTGCCATTCTCCAAATGCGAGCTTCTCGGGTTGAGTGCGCCTCTCGATCAAGGAAAGGCTCAGAGTTGCCTATGAAAACAAGCCTCGGATCGATTTTAGGCATAGCCATAAAGTGGGTAATTTCGGTCGCAGTGAAAGTAGGCGAAGGATCGAAGATCAGGAGTAAAATACACACACGTATGTGGTCACAGCGCGACAATACGGCATGTAGAGCCTGTGCAATAGTATATACTGCCTCGTCATGTAGTGGCCGTGGCCCCACGTGTAAGTCGAAGGAGAGGTGGGTTAGACAGGTGAGTACTTCAAAGCCCCTCCACTTTGTCCAATATTCCCATTTATCGGTGATAGAGAGGTGAGTAATGTTTTCGAAGAAGGAAGGCTGGAAGTGCGGAGAAAGTGAACCGAGAATGCCGCGGAGGCGGATTGATAGCTTTTGTGGGCGGAGACGGTCAAGGGCAGCTGTTATTGCTTGGTGTGGGTTTTGAATGGTAGGGATTGGCCATGTTGTGTGTATAACCGAGAAGGTTAAGCTGGTAACACCTTGGCAGGCAGAGATAATCCTTACGGCGCAATCATTGCTACCGTCGTAAGAAATACATAGTGATTTGACGTGAATTGCGAAAAAATTGCGAGATTTCATGCGGGAAGTCTCAATGGTACGTAAGAATGCTCGGCAGGTCGTTTCGCGATGAAGATTGACAGCTGAATACAGAATTCGCTCGACCCTATAAACGCATCTGATTGTATCGATCTACGCGAGATGTGCGCCACTTACCAATGCTGAAGTAGCCTACACACTGTGGCGAGCTTTAATGCTTCTTTCCTATCGTCGATAGCGGCCTGTTCAAAAATGAGGCGTAGAATATCATGGGGAAGAGGAGGAATCAGGGACGACATGAAAATCATGGTGGAGAGCAGTGGTTTAAGGATCAATTGGTGGGCCATCAAAGTTCCGACAGACACAACATTGATCAGGTGGTGAACCTTTGTTATGGGGAACAGACGAAGGCGGTCATTTGCGTCCGAAACGATATTAAGATTATAGATTTGTGGTGTTTCAGCCGGGCACGAATGCTGCGTCGCGCGCGGATTTGTCAGGCCTCAGGCCTCAGGACAGTTCTTTATCCGGTGCAGGGTCAAAACTTCTCAGAAACACGTGAATCCATCCGTACGATGCGGATTCCGAGTCCAGAAATAATCAGTGCAGAAGACAGAGAAGACCCAGGGATGCACTCTGTTCCCCGAACATGCAAGACGCCTTATGCTCGTTCACCGAATACAACCTATTTGACCTCAGAGCCGAGGACGTATGTCATCGATAAATATCGGCCACCATAGCAGTAAACCCTGACTAAAGCGGACACGCAGACTACTCAACCCCGGCTGGCAAAAAGTTTCAAGAGGCCGCGAGCATGTTCTCAGGTCTGCACGGCGCTATATATCGCCTCGCAAATTAGATGCTTGAGAAAACCAATCCACGTAGAAAACCGCGGAGACCTCGGTTTTCGTGCAGAATAACTGATCCACGCGATCGTCAATATGTTCTACCTCTCGGCAGTGGGAAAGAGTGTATTTTTTGCTGTCATGATCTCCGGAAATGGGGATCAGAAGTGAGCCGGCTGGGAGCCGACGTTCTCAAATCTGCGGAGCAGACTGAGTAGGTCACTCCTGCTCTGGATAAACTGAGATAGCGCGTACTGGGGGAAATAAAAGCAAAGTCTCAGATCCGAGTACCCGACGGACTAGACAGCATAACTTGATTCGCTTTGATTATCTTCTACGTGTCATGTGCGCACCTTTATGTATCTTATACAACCGAGAGAAAGGGGAGCCGAGCATTAGTCGAAGAGATTTTCTCGGGAAGTATAGTGCTAGGGTATCAGAAGTGGGGAATGGATGGAAAAATCTAGAGATGACGGAGCCAGGGTAGATCTTGCGGTGGGAGCTGGACGCGATCAAAGAAATTGACTTGACGTGGCATGAACAGAGCTTCCCCCGCTGCAACAAGAACTCGAAGAAACTAATCAGATCGCTGTACGAGTTGGACGTGAGCGGGTTAGGCGTTGAGCGCTCTTGATTGTTTGACACCACCACTTGGCAGCGCGTGTGTGGCTAGGTTCTGCAATGGGGTCGAAGTTTGACAAAAAGCATGCATAAGTACATTTTTTGGTTGGGTCGTGTTGAGATGTCTTTGCCTCAACAACTAGGAAGACAGCAATCCATTCAACCAGTAGGAAGACAGCATTCCATTCCACCAATCAATGACAAACCTCGTCAGCGTGCAACCGTTTTATTTTAGCCTAGGAGTATAGCAGCATCGTCAATGCAAAGCCAACTGGTTTTGAGGTCATGGATGCATTAGGAGACTTGCCGACGAGATGATGGGACGGCGTGAGACCGTCTTTCTCTTTGATTTTGAGTCCAGAGGTACCAAAACAGTCATCGTTGGTGCAGATGGCCCCGACTACTGAGCCAATGCTCGACTATTGAGCCATGTGTAGATGTCAGGGAACCAAGTGTTTCCAAGTTTAGCACGTGACCTCGTACGCTCACTAATCCAAGATCAGTACTTTCGAGCTGTGCCTGACCAACAAATCTCCCGGGTCTGTCCATATTCTTTTCGATCACATCGATCCTCTCGACAGAATGGCTCACGTTCTCCCCGACCTCCCTTACGCTTATGATGCCCTCGAGCCCTATATCTCTCGCCAGATCATGGAGCTTCACCACAAGAAGCATCATCAGACCTATGTGAACGCCCTCAACGCTGCCGAGGCTGCGTACACCAAGGCCTCTACTCCTAAGGAGCGCATCGCTCTTCAGGCTGCTCTCAAGTTCAATGGCGGTGGTGGGTTGTCTTGATTTTCAATTCATCTTATCAGATCTTCATATTGTGGGGCGTTTTTATCTAGGACATATCAACCATTCGCTCTTCTGGAAGAATCTTGCTCCCGCTGCTGAGAAGAACGGAACTGGTGGAGTTCTCAATGATGGACCTCTGAAGACCGCGATTGAAGCTGCATTCGGTAGCATTGAGAACTTCAAGAAGGAGTTCAACGCCGCAACTCTCGGTATCCAGGGCTCAGGTTGGGGCTGGCTTGTACGTTATCGTCTTCTACTATTTGAATTTTGTAACGCTTTTATAGGGATATAACAAGAACACCAAACGTCTTGAGGTCGCGACTACTGCCAACCAGGACCCTCTGCTTCACCTGGTCCCTATCATTGGTGTCGACATCTGGGAGCATGCCTTCTATCTCCAGTATCTCAACGTCAAGGCAGATGTACGTGGTACCCCTCATTTCTGGTTTGTTGTTTGCTAACTATACACGCAAGTATCTTAATGCCATCTGGTCCGTCATCAACTTCGAGGAGGCTGAAAAGCGCCTGGTCGAGGCTTGAGAAATTTGGTTACCCGGGAAATGAAAAATCGTGTTCTCAGTTGTATCAAATTACCCAGATCACTGATTATGCATATATTGACTTGCATCACAACTCATGATTGTAATTTCAAACTTGACATCATAACGCTGACAATTTGTTTCCCTACTTCGTCAGCCCAGACTCTTCTGGCATCCATATTGACAGACAAGAATGCGTGCACCGTAAGTGTGTACAACGCAAGTAATGGAAGGTCGTAGAGGTAGAGTATCATAGACTCTAGTTTGATCAGTGATGGAGTGATGATCATAGTCACTATTCTGATGGTATGGAGAACCTTGCTAACGTGTCTCACAAGTCAACCTGAAGATTTTATCACGGCACGTTTCATAACGATAGGTCCCTTCGAGTTCCCCTTGTTTACTTGTTTGTCTGATGCTCCTGCCGGGGCATCTAGCAAGCGTTGGATTGTTCACCCACTAATAGGGAACGTGAGCTGGGTTTAGACCGTCGTGAGACAGGTTAGTTTTACCCTACTGATGGAGTGTTATCGTAATAGTAATTGAACTTAGTACGAGAGGAACCATTCATTCAGATATTTGGTATTTGCGCCTGTCCGACCGGGCAATGGCGCGAAGCTATCAACTGCTGAATTATGGCTGAACGCCTCTAATCCGTGCTGCTTGCTGCTGTCTCGGGTGATTGTCGGGCCTCAGCAGAGATGGCGCATCAGACAAACAGCCTCGGCAGTTCGGCAGAGAGCGCGTATCAGATAAAAAGTGGGTCTATCCCTTATGTAAACATGAACTAGATCCAGATCCTTCAAGTTGTTCCGTATCCCTTGTGATGCAATGACAAAAGCTTTCTGAATGCGTGTGCATTTTTTCACGTATATTTGACCTTTGTCTGGTTCCCCATCTTCAAGTCTGTTCCCAAGGCTAGAAACTGGAAGATATCAAGCTTGATATCTCCGTCATTTTTTCTTTTGCTCGGATTATTAAGTTCAAGGAGACCCTTGTCAGCGTCCTGAGACATGATCACAAAACTCAGAAACCTTCTTCATCGGCAATGGAGACCCGGTCCGTGTGCAGACCAAGCCCAAAGGTCCAACATCAGCCAACCAACCAATTTGAGCTGTCGGACACGTACAGATCTAGCCGGCTTGGCTTTTTTTTTTAAAAAAAAACGTGCAACTTGAAGATCGGTTGAAATCTTGGATTAAATGTCAACATTCGGCTCATCAAAAGTGTGCGATAAAAAGGTTGGAGAGCGATGCAGACTGGGCAGTTGATATGCTTCGTAACAGTAACATTTTCGAAAAATAATGGCAGGTATCAAATCACACTGCCTTTCATCTTTGAAACTTGATCTTCGCAGTGAAAGGTCATTCCATAGCGTATTCAGTAGATCGACCCAAGTGAGCGCTCATCAAAACTAAAGAGCGATGCAGACGGCAGTGGATCTGCTCCGAAAAACAAGAATCTGTCATATCTGGCCACACTGGCAGCTATCAAATCACACTGCCTCTCATCTTTAGAACTGATTTTCGCAGTGATAGGTCATTTCCGCGGACCGTAGCTGATCAGTAGATCGACCCTTAGCGCCCGGGCTGTCTTGTCATCTTATTGTCTCCCCCTTTCTCCATTCGTCTCCCCTTATACCTCTGGGAAAGGCCTCATGTCGGATCATCTTCGTTCATCAAGTCGCCTTCCCTTCTCCGATCTACTGAAAGTGGACCATTCATCAAACCAACGGACCTCACTGGTTTGGATGCTACGAAACTTGAATGATGATTTATATTCACTTGTATCCACCTCGTATAATACGGAGCCGGTTTAAGCTTCAATTATCGCGGCAGATTGGCGCTGGTAACTCGGTTGGTGGAGCACGCTCCGCTTTCAGGGCCGAGCAACCAAAATGAGAATAAATCTAAGATGGTTTCGAGATGACTTAGACTTTGCTAAAATGATGCTAGGGTGATACCAGAATGGCAGAGGTGCCACCGCATCGACACAGAAGAGTGTATTGTCTATCGGATCCGAACAGCAGCTCGGACGCCATTTCAACTTAGCATTGATCTAGACCGTATCTGAGCGTCGTCTCAGTCGAGACTGAAACTCGGAGAATCGGCGAGAAGAGAGGGGAATATCCCTCAAAGTATCTCAGGATAAATGATTCATGATTCCTTTTTGATCAAAGGAAATCAACCTCAGAGTGATATACTCTAGCTGCGCGTTGAAGGGGTGTATGTTCAACTTACCTCGCTTGGAGGACGGGTCAGCCTTCGACGGAATGTTAGCCTTGTACAATCCTTTACACCTGCTAATACTATTCGCGACAGTGTCTTTAAAAAGGCGGAAAGTCGGAATAGGCGCATTTTGATCATCATTTCATCCCACGACCACCGTGCAGCCCGAGCGCGCTTCGTATTAAGATCACAGCGGAAGATGATGATAGGCGTTTGCCGAAAACGGTGGAGACGATGGACATATCTAAGTACCTTCAGATCAATGATCTTTGTAATATCTTATACATATGACCATACGTATTGAGTTAGGAACGGTGATAAAAATTCATACCGAGTCTAGGACCATCTCGGAGAAAAGTGAGTACTTCATCGCAAGATAGTATCTTCAGTCAGGGACAATAACGTCTTCAAGGAAGTTTCAATTGATTTGAATTCATTTATGGTTTGTAGAGCACTCACCGTGAGTTCAATATACCAGCATTAATCCGATTATCTGGGATTTTCTTTGTGAATCTGATTCAGTCTACTCTAACATTCGAAAGTAAACTCTGAAATTTCTGGTTCGAGGTGACAAAAAAATGCATTAGACCGCGTCATGATTTCGAGGGTGAGAAGGCGACGAAAAAAATGCATTAAAGTGCTGTGCATATTCTGCATATTCTGGAACAGGAGTTTCTGAGCCTCTAGGAACATGAGAGCATTCACCTCACACACAAACACACACACACACACCAGGAACTTGAAGCCTTGTGCTTGAGGTGTTGTACACGTCGATCGAGCTGGAAAGGTATATATCAATAAATGCTGCGACCATGTGACCATGCTAATTAGGGCAGGTATTTTCGCGTTTAGGTTTCGAAGTTCGTGTTCGTTCACCCTTGACGACGTCCTAGTAAATTTTGCCATGTAGTAAAGTACAGTCTATCTCCGTTCTCGTAACTTTCATGCGATTGCACCACTTGTTCTCTTGTGCTGCACTTTGGTCAGCGGGGACTTGCCATATGTCTATAGTAGCAATCTCCTACCCCCTTTGGGACAGTCCGATTACATTCTGAGTCTTTGCAGTTTGCCCATATAAAATGAACTCCAAAGATGGTTTCCAATTATCTATTGACTAATCCTTTCGATACTGATTTACACATCGCAAAGCAAGGACAGACTCAAATCTTCCAGTGCTCCAAGCTAGATGCTGTGCGCTCAAATGGAAACTCGCCTCCCCATGCCTGGACATCTATCTTGCTTTCTTTGACTACTCCTCTGAGGTCATCTACAATATCACGTGCGATTCCCCAGTCACTCACGCGGCCACTTTCAATCTCCTCCTTGGCGCTCTAGGTCCATTCGACCATCAGTACTATGACCTAAATTTCAAAGGATGTCACTGAACCTGGATTGCCTGTCCGATATCCGCATCTATGAAAGCGAAGAGGTTCGCCAGATTGCTATTGTCGTCCCACTGAAGCTCGAGAGAGGCTCGGATGACAGATGTCAATACTTTGAGACTGGCAAAGCCCATTCCAGCTCCATATAAGGTGCGAGCACGAACCAAAACGTCGTGAAGATGTTGTGTGGGCGCCGCAGATGTCGTCTGAGATTGGATCGTAAACAAAGCGTAGGCATTGATACTCATTTTTGAGGCTGTTTGACGCAGACGAGATCGGGCCACATTAGTGAAAGAGGCAGCAAGACTGGGGTTGTTGGTCGCAAGGAGGCTACGGACGATTGAGCGGAGACTGGTCATGTTTAGGTGAGTTTGATGTGATTCAGTGTAGACACGATACTCACTCGTCGGCGTTGGCGTTGGCAATGAAGGTGTCGACCATCAGATTACTATTCCGTTCGTGTCAGCCAGACTCAAAATGGTAAGGACAGTGTTTACACATGGCCAAGAACAGGACGCGCCTCAGATGACATAGGCTGAGCAATCATGGCGGGAGGGGAGGAGGTCGAGCCTCAGCCTTGGGAGTATAAGTGATGAGGGGTGAGGGATCACGATGTAGCCTGCTATATACTATAGATGCGCGAGAGGTAGATATCCCAGGATAACCACATAAAGTTTATATTTCCAGAATTCCTACCGCCCACATCGGAAATGAATATCGAAATAAGGGATTAATGGAGCAATCAGGAGAGGATACACCACTGAGATTGGAAATCAGATGATTATGCATCTTCGATCTGGTTCAATTACCTACATGAGCTGAACAGAAACCATCATTCGCTTAACGCTTTGGTAGCTTGTGTGGAATCACTTCGCCAGCTCGAATTTGATCTGTTTAGGTGCCGGCCTCTCTTAAATCGAAATGCACTTAAGGCGCTTTCCCCCTGATCCATGACCTTCAATGTCGCCCTCAACTTACAGCTCATTTTCGATTGAAACCTTCTGTCTAGGTCCATTCCTTGTCCCGCGTATCTGGACAGGCCTCTGGCAACTCTCGAGCAATGCATGGGGTACTGCTCCGGTTTCAAGAATTCGGCAGGAAATGGCAAAACATGTGGAAAGTGGTTACACCGCGTTTGGTAAGACTTGCGAATCCGGAAATTCCTTTGACTTAGTACGTATCTACTACACAGATATGGTACGTTCAAGTATGATTATTCGGCTCCTTGAGTTGTTCTTAACAGCCCTCCACAGGGTGAGTTGTCCCGTTGCATCTACATATGGCGTATCGCTCACAAGCACAGCCGACCACTATGGCAGCGCAGAGATCACCTTCGTAAATCAGTCCTTGTATCTTTCCAGATTTGTTTGGAACTTGATGGTAATTGTATAGGGCCAATTCCGTACTTCTTTAACATCAGCTCAACACGTCCTCGGGGCGACCAAGTGGTGTGTATTCAAACATGTCACAATATCTCGTTCCCTTGTCATGAATGTGGTTCGTGAACGCATGGAACGTATGGGGACTACCAGTGTCGATCTTCTTCAGGCATGGCCAATGTTCGTTTCAGGCGTATATGAAGATATTGATATTTCATAGTTCCATTGGCAAGATTATACAGACTACAATTACTTGAATGCTCTTCAAATTTTGCGTGATCTAAAGGCCGAAGGACTTATCTCTGCGATCGGACTCTGCAATTTCGACACTTCCCGAACTGACGAGATCTGCACCCAATTAGGTCCCGGGGTCATTGTCTCGAACCAAGTTCAGGTATGTCGAAATACGTGTGTCCACGGCTGATACGAAAACAATTTAAATCGGCAGTTTTCAATCATTGATACGCGTCCTCTTCACGGTATGGCAGATGTGTGCAAAAAACATAATATCAAACTCCTGACTTATGGAACTCTTGTGCGTCTATCCCCTCAAGCCTCTGTTCCAATTGTTCATGGGATAATATCATAGTGTGGCGGATTTCTTGCAGACAAATGGTTAAATCAACCAGAGCCGGATCCATACTCTGGCAACCTCACCCCATCTCAAAGAAAGGTAAAATAAATGAAATTACTCACCAACCCTGAAGATCTTCTGACGATGGGGTCAATAAAGTACCTCGATATGATAGCCAAAGCATGGGGTTGTTGGACTCTTTTTCAGTCGCTATTGAAGACACTTCGAACTATTGGTGATCGCCATGGAGGTTTAAGTATTGCGAATATAGCCATGCGATGGGTCTTGGATCATCCGTTCGTGGGAGCTGTTCTTGTTGGTACGAATCTTTGAACATGTCTGATTGACTCAAACCGTAATTGCTGACGAACATCCCATGATTAGGTGTGCGGTTAGGAGTCTCGGAGCATGTCGATGATAATCACAAGGCATTCGGATTTCGTCTTACTCCAGAGGATAACGATGATATAGAGGCAGTGCTTGCCGAATCCAATAGTCGGACCATCATCACCTCAATAGGTGATTGTGGAGCTGAATATCGTTAAAGTAGGTTAAAGTAGACTTTTATTCGGAAGGGTTCGGTGTGAGACTCCACGTTTGATCAATACACTTCACTGATGGATGCATGCTTCCTTCGCTTCTGCTGAGGTTGACCTGGCGCCTTATCAGTGATTTATATGATCACATCGAGAGAAGATGTTTTGTGAGGTTTGTTCCGTTGATACAATTAAATTTAAAGAATGAGATGAATGATCGAGTGACAATGACGTGATGAGCTATGGGATGTTTAGTTGGTCGATTGTGAGTTAAGGAGTAAATACAAAGCTGAGAAGGTACAAAACTATAGTTTGCTTGAAGAGGGGCAATGGAAGGTAGAAGGTAAACGCTGAATAGGTTGTAATTTCCGCTTCAAATCACGCAGGATGGTAGTCTTAGGATGCCAGTGTCGGAAGGCATCTCTCAGCTCTGCGATATCTCGCGAGAAGAAGTGTGACACTCGCTCGTCTGCAATCACATCGCGCAAAGACCATGGGATCTGACAGAATGAGCACCTGTCTGGGCGGTCAAGTCTAGATACGAGACGCACCTCATAATCGTTTTGTTCCGCGGCTGCATTGAATGGCTCAAGAACTAAGTCGGGTTGTTGGTATTCGAGTCCATCATTGGTGAGAAAAAGATATTTAACGGCCAAACTAATTCAAGTCAGCAAATTATATTCATCAAAAGAAATCCGCAAGCCATGTGGCCCCAACGCACGCATATGTGGAAATTTCCTCATAGGCAGTTGAGTGACCCACGCCATTGAGAGATCCAGCAGTTGCTTCCGAAAGATGCATCGTCAATCTGGAATCAGAAATTCCAGAATTGAGGATGCGTATAAGGAGGACAAGAAGATTGGACAGGAAATCCGAGGAACTAAGAATTAAATTGAAGGGGAATCAGACTATGAGACGTCAAGAATGCAGACACAAACAAGTTGAGACATACTGATAGGCATCACCATCAATATACAAGGCTCGAAGGATTAGGGGGTGCGATGCGGCTGTGAACAGGCCAGAATAGATCGGTACAACTTGATCGTTCAAAGAAGCCACATAAACCATCTTAGTCTGCAGGAGCGGCTAGATGAGTGATTGCCTCAGTTGAAGCTGAACACATTGAGACATACACCGTGATCTACAACACGTTCAAGAGCCTTGACATAGTTCCTTGATACCTCGCTCTCTGTGTTCTGAGTTGATGGAAAAGAGAGAAGCACGACGGAGATACGAAAACGCAGCGATGAGAGAATTGAAAGAGACGATCAGGCAGATAGAAATAGAGTCAGACGATCGAAGTCAAGAAGGTATATCTATCATACCTGGAACTCAAAGAGCTCTCGAGCCGCCGCATTCTCAAAGTACTAAAAATGAATATTAGTGTCCACAATGACATCGACTATTTGTGTCATCAAACAACTTACTTGGATATACGGCTGCAGTAAAGAGCTATTACGTAGATATCGTAATGGCCCGAGGTGAATGCCGCATAATGCCAAACAGCAGACGCGTTGCAGCTTCTGGTGCTCATTCCCATCCAGATGAGTTATACTCGGCAGGGGTATGGGAAGTGGAAGCATCTCTGCACTACTGAAAACACTCTCTGCTGCGTCCAGTACTGTTTTGGATACAACATTCGCATGCGACACCTTGGCGGGAGATGACGTCCGGATGTGCTTATCCTGTATAAGACGATCCAGAAGATGTGTGGATACGATTGAACCTTGTGAGTGTGTCGCAACTATGACAGCGTCCGCAGCATGGATATCATCCATCCATCCCCGATTCGCTTTCAGGTTCGCGTACAATCTGTACAGTGCGAGCGTCAAGCACATTGACAGAGAGTACAGATGCAGCAAACTTGCTTAGTGACGCGCCCTTCAATTGTCCCCTCTCCCTCGAGCGGCACCTTCGTAATCTTTTCCAGCTTTACTCCGTTTGCTTCCTGGAATTCTTCAAGCGCTTGAACCATCATATTAACGAACTTCGAACTAGTCCCTGTCGGCTACACGGCACGATGTTAGTAATCATACAACCTGGCACGCACAACAATAGATAAGGATTAAAATAAGGAAAAAGATAAGCCATGGAGGGGTCGGGAAAGGACATGACATTTAGGTGCAAATTTGCTGCATTGTCTGGCAAAGGTGGGCCGCGTCAAATCTATCCCGGCATCGGATGGATCAAGCGACAAAGATACACCGCCCAACGACAATCGGGGTTCGATGTCGTGATGTGGGCGCAGTATAGGGGAAACGTAAAGTAAGGCAAATAAGAAAATGACCGGAACAGAACAGCCAAGATGTAAACGAGTCATACGAGGCTGAATCATCGTCCCCGAGTCACGAGTTGAATAAAAGAAGAAATCAAAAGGTACGTTGATGACGTGAAGACAATAATGGAAGCGCTCGTGGTTCCACTTAAGTCGGCCTTGCACTTTCTCCACGACAGCTGTCACAAGAACCAAGGGCCAGAGGATAACGTAGAACATTTACCCAGCTGGGTTGGATAAATAACGGAGAGAAGGCGGAGGCGAGCATATGAAAGGAGAAAGCTCGATCGGTATTCTTATAGGAAAGGAGAATCAGAAACTCGCCACGAAAAGCGTTGGCCCACAGACGCGGCTACGACAAGATCCCGATAAATCTGTCGATAACGCAACAGACAAACACAGAAAATCCCGCGACAGGTGTGAAGAGGAACGCTTGTCCAATTGTGGAAGATGAAGCGGTAATAAGAAAGGATCTGAACCGAGATGTGAATCTGAACTAAGAAGTTCGTTCGACCCCATCGGAGGACTAGCCTCATGGGAGTGGTGTAAGGGCGGAAAAAAGAAAGGGAAATCTAAGCCAAATTCAGAACCGAAACGTACTCACCTCACCAATAACACTCCGCATGACAGCGCCAGGGAACCACCCGTGCACACCGATAACAACCACGCGCTTGCACCCTCTCAATACGTCCTCCTTGACCTCTACCACTTCCTTCTCTTTGCGCTTGCCCTTACCCATGCCCCACTTCGAACTAGACGTAGAAGCCGACGCCGATAGCGGTGGAGGCGGAGGATTCACGATATCGTATGCTCGGGGGAGCTCCTTCCCGAAATATTGAAAGCGCTCGGCTCTCGCACGCTTTTGGCTCTCCTGTTCCTTGCCTGTATCCGACAACTCCTTCTCGTCGCCAGCAAACAAGACTCCGCTGATGCATCGCATCGTCTTGGTGAACGCGCCCTCTGATCCGGCTCGTGGTGGCGGCAATACCTGGCTACGCGGGAGGGTATGAAACGTATCTGACCATGATGGAAGTAAAAGATTTGGTAAGGGGATATGCGTGGGCCGATTTGGCGCGTTTGATCCAGAGGTGGGCTGAGACTTTGATTTTGGTTTGGGTCGAGGTTCGGCGGAAGTAGACTTAACAGAGGGCGAGGGCGAGGGTGGTTTCTTCAGACTGGGAGCGGGGCTCGAGGGACACACGGAGGAAGAGGCGGGTGTGAATTTGATGGAGTCGGCGATGACCAGTGGAGGTGCCTTGCCTTTGAGGTTATAAGCAGGGGCAACTGGTTTCTCCTTAGCCTTATCCCGTTCGCCGGACTTCTCCGTGTGAACACTAGAGCTTACAGTGGCGTCGCGACCCCGGTGCTGTATTGGTGCCTGAGTTTGAGTTTGTGGCTTTTGTTGCGGCTCATCATCGGGCACATCCATCACCTCCATCCCATTCTCATCCCTCTCCACGTCCGGCGCCGGTGGAGCAGTTATAGTCTTTGCAAAAAGAGATTTTGAAGAAAAGAAAGATGCCCATCCTGACCTGTTTATGGTTATAGTGGCTTCAACAGGATTCAGCATCCTCGTTGACTGTTCTAGTCCCAAGTTCTCTAGATTTACATTCTCGGCTTGTACACGCGCAGCATCCTCTTCCCCCTTAACCTGTGCGGATGGGAGTCTAGTGATCGTTTTAGGATCGGACTTCTCTGCTGAGATGGGCATGACAATTTCTGTCGCTGTACTAGCAGAAGTAGTGGGTACAGGAGTGAGAGTGGACGTGGACGGATACCATGACCAGGGGTTGTACCAGGAACTTGAGGTTGCTGGAAATGGGTCGCCTTCGTCATTTTCTGACCTGGACCTAGGGACGGTCGTCAAATCAGGTGACCCTTGCACGCTGACATCGGAAGGCATAGAGTCCGGGTTTGGATTGAAGTTTGCATCAGACGGTAGAGCAGGTGTTGGACCACGAGTGGTGGGTGAGGATGGCGCATAACGACTTGGGGATCGTGGAGATTCTGCAGGCGTTGGTACCGTTACGGTGGAAGAAGAGGACCATCCTAAGTAAGACAACCAGGAAGAGGATGCTCGGACGGTAGAGGGAGCGGGAGAGGATATGGTGTCGACGTCTTCGGTCGTAACTGATAGTGGAACAAGGACAGGAGATGGATCCGGCACTACGATTGCGATCTCTGGTGCAGAAGTGGATGCTGGGACAGGCTCTGGCGTTGAGATAGGTTTAGTGGGTGCTAGTGATGGTTCGGAAGCTTCGGAGATGAGTATGAGTTGCAGCATGACTTGTCACGGAATGTAATAGCTTACTCGATTTTGAATCCATATCATTTGCAGCTTTATCTAGTGGAACCTTTGGCCGTCCGAGTAATGGTATGCTGAGAGTGAATCTACTTGTCGAAGGATTCAGAGATGATAATCGTGGTCTGCCGGTGGCAGAGTCGCTACTAGGACTTGTGACAATGACAGGTGTTGTAAGGGATATCGGTGATGAGGATAAAGAAGGGAGTGTAGCAAGGATGGGTACTTCCTCGTCGATAGAAGATGGTACAGAGCTTGTACGTTCAGGTGTCGGTGGACTAGGTGAAGAAAACCAGTAGCGTCTGGAAGTGGGGTGGCGTGGGACGGCTCGTGGTGGCGAAGGGATGGGTGTAGGAAGTTGGGACGGTGGAAGCGGGATTGTTGCTGCATCGATTGAAAACGTAGCAGGCGAGTTCACCGGTAGCAGATCAGCTGCTGCATCGGTGGATAAGCGCTCAACGGAGGTAACTGCGCGTCGGTGCAATTGATCAGCCTGAGCTCGTCCCTTGGCTCGGGAGAGAGAGCCAAACCAAGACGGCTTGCGTAGTGAAGGGGTTGGAGTGTCGCCTAAAGGAAGCGAGATCGACTCGGAGCTGCTTATATCTGGGCTACTAGCTGTAACGTCGATTGACGGCGCCATAGGAGCTGGTTTAGTCACAAGCAGCACCGCCCCTTGCGCTTCCTCAGGCGGTAACGACGCGTTTACTGCGTGATCACTCGGACAAAATTCGACACAGATCAAATAGCATGCATACCTTGACTCGCCACAATGTCTTGACTGTGGTCTTCCCTTTCAATTGGAACAGCTATCGGCAGGTCAGCCAACGGCATCGCATCCTCTGAACAATTTCTTAGGTTGGAATCCACTATTTATCTGAATTAACTCGCCTTGACTGGCTGCTTGTCGATCCTGATCACTCCTGCGGCCAACCATAGTGGCTAATGTTTGCTCTTCATCATCCTTGGCGTCCAGCTGGTCCAACGTGAACGTCTTGATGACAGGCAAATTTGATTTAGCTGACGCCAGGGGTGAACCGTGCTCCGGCTCCGCAAATACGTACGACAGGCCCGTGCTGGCCGGCGAGTTCTTCGATATCGAGACTGTCCGCCACACAGGCGGCTTTCTCGAGCGCAGTGTTGATGTCGAGCGCGATGAAGAGGAGCGTCTACTGGAGGACATGAACGAGTTGCGTAGTCCTCTGCGCCTGTTGGAGAAGCTGAGGAAGCACGTGTTTCGCGTTTGCCACACACGTGGCAGATGACATAGGGTGATGACATAAGTATGACAACAGAATACCATACATGATATAGATCCACACCACCTATGCACTGTCAGCCATCCTTCAAACCAAACCCAAGGTTATAAGTGTATGTATATATGCTGACTCAGGAGCAACAGACTATTTTTTTGTTAAAGAAGAATTCTTCACAAGCAGGGGAACAGTGAAATGTGCCTGTATAATAGACTGTGGTGCATCAGAACTTATTTTCAAAAATGCACTCCATGTTTTAGAGTTCAACTTGACAGTCTTCTCTCATTTTGTACCTATTCACTGCAACAACCACAAGAGACTCACCATGGTGAAATCAATTTTGATCTCTTTGCTTTTGATGTGAGTATGTTAAGTGTACTCTTTTGCAACAAATTCCAGGCAAGTTGTTTAATTTTTGTCAATTTTTGTACTTGTAATTTGATCATTGACCAGCATCTTACAATTTTAGTGCCCATGCTGGCACTCCTTTTTGACATGATGACAATGAGAAACATTCCAAGGCATTTCACAACATTGGAAGCCTTGACATTTTTTGAGGAGCAGGTGCAACCTCTAACATTTGAATTAGAAAAGATAGGATATAAACCATGCTATTTTCCTTCACTTTCCCCACAATACAATGCATTTGATTGCTGGCAGAATTTAGACCCTGAATTTGTTAAAAAATGAGTGAAACTCGGTGAATAGCCTCTATTATGACTGTACCTTATAATGTTACTGTTATAGGTTTGATACCATTTTGTCTACATTTAAGTAATCAGAATATCTATACCATATGGAGGGAGGAAGGCTACAAAGGGGAATGGAGGACTAGACTTTTTAAAATTTAAAAAGCCCTGGTCCTTATTAATCACCCTCCCCTTTATTGCTTTTTAGCCTTAGGTAGGTTAACAGGTAATTTAGCACTGACTAACCTAGGGGTAGGTGTAGGGAGGGCAAATTTAGGGTAAAATCAGAGTTTATCTTTACCTCTGTTTTAATCAAGCTGTCTGCCATATTTGCAGAGTTATTATTAGAGTTTTCAATCTCAATGGCCCTTTCCTAATTACTGTATGGAGATTATAGATATTTTGATTACTTAAATGTAGACAAAATGGTATTAATCAAACCATCTAGGTTTATATTAAACAAACAAACAATTTTGTATGTCCAAATGCTATGTGGATTCTGCAGACATCCTTGGAGATGGTATCTCATCAACTGGATCTGCTATTTTTCCCATTTCATAACCTTCTAGGCTTTCTTTTCCAAGGAAAGTCAGAAACCTTAATCCAAGGGCAATCTGAAGTATGAACAAAGTGACATCTGAACAATACACCTTTGACACAACCTCTGGAGGCAACACCCTATCAAGATCTGTTATCATATAATCCAGGTACACATACTTTGCCTGTCATAAGTAGTTCACTTTTCCAATTTTATCTACCTTTGTGTGTATAGAAGGCTACTTTGTCCACTGTCCAAAGGAAAAACTACCCAAGGATAGAATCTTAGTGAGATTTATCACATCTTCCTGTTGAGGCTACAAGTGCCAGTATTGCCTCACAACATAGATACCAGTCACTCACATGATTGTAGATTATTTTCACTCCCTGGCTGTCTTGTATTCTCCATCTACTGAATATGAGATGCCAGGTATGTCAATTAACTATATCTACTTAATTTAGTGCTTGAGCATATGTGAGTGGCTTAAGCTAAGGCTGGGTGTAAAGTTTGAGGAGTGATATGAGTTGGCATGAGGTTTGCATGAGAAAGATGTATTTCTAAATCCAAATAGTTCTTAAGCTGATCCTCTAAAAGAGAGGCCAAGACTCAAGCTAACTACAAGGGATTTAATGATATACAAGTAGTAGTAGGAATGTAGAGCTGAATGTAGTGAAGCAGGGATGGAGAGTGGGGATGCAAATGCACAACATAAGATCTGTACCTAATTTGGCAAAACTGCAAGTGCAGTGTGAGATGATGTAAGTGAATAGAAGTGGAACCTACCTGCAAGCACAGTGTGAGACAATGATAAGTCCCAACCATGCTCACCAGTTTTATAAGTACAAGAGGACAAAAAGGCCAGGCCAAAGCTGGTGACAAAGAGGAACAGTGTGAAGTGATGAAAGAGATGCAGAGCTAAGATAAGAGAATGACTGATAAGACAATTGAAAGCTTAAATTAACCTTGGGAAACCACTCCCTCACACTTGCACAATCCATTAATTCTATGCTTGAGCATACACAAGTGGCTTAAGCTAAGGCCAGGTGTAAAGTTTGAGGAGTGATATGAGTTGGCATGAGGTTTGCATGAGAAAGATGTATTTCTAAATTCAAATAGTTCTTGAGCCAATCCCCCAAAAGAGAGGCCAAGACTTAAGCCAGTGCAGTAAAGCCATGCAGAGCTGGAGGTTCAAAAGAGGTGACCTGAGAGTGGGCCAAGTGGAGAAGGAATGAGAGGTGGAGAATGCAATTTGGATCATTATCCAAGTACAGTTTGTAAGCATTGCTGTGCCATCTGCCTAGTAGTTGAATCTTGTAGTTGGAGTACCCAGCTGTTGCCACCTCTGATGCAACTTCCTACCAAAAGCTGTGTCCTGCATAGAGGTCTGGTTTGAGGCCTGCCAGTGCAAGGGCATCCATAATGCTCCTGACAAATGAGTTGTATGAGAAGGGCTTGCCATCAGATTGTTCAAAGAGCAGGGCATCACAATCCTATGAAAGTTTCTTGAATAGGGCCTTGAGAGCAGCAATGGAGCATGTAGAGAAGCCAGGGGCTGCAGCAATGGTGACAGTAACATTCTTTCTAAAGAGGTCTGTTTTGGAGGCTAGAAGGGTGATGTGCATATGGGTGGCATTGTTGAAGTTGGGAAGGAAGGCTGTGCAGCCCTGTGAGAGATTGAGGCCTAGATTGAACTTATCTCCTTTGCTTGTTGTAAACTTGCCACTGCAGAGGAGGCCTGCATAGGCAAGGCAACATGTGGCATAAATGGTCAGGTGTCCAGGAGTGAATCTGGGCTTGAGTTGGGCAAGGTGATGGGCTATACAAGCTTCTAGTCCTGTTCACCATAATAGCATTTGATCCTATGGAGGAGCCATTGCTTGAGAGAGAAGTTGACTACATCAAAGAGAAGGCCTGCATCTGTGTGGAGGGATTTTATGGCAGTGAGGTACAACTTGATGGTTTTGAGTTGGATGCACCTGCTAAGGCTTGCCACCTATGCAAGGATTGCTGATAGGGATGCAGGGATGATGGAGCCATCAGAGTTGTACAGATTGTGGAGCTTGACATACAGAATGAATTGCCACTGTTCTGTAAAATAGGTTTTTTATGTGCTTGCTGCAAGCCCATGCCATAAGTAGAAGGCAACTGTCTTGGAAAGGTGTTGGTGCTAGTTGTACCACCAAGCTAAAGGACCTTAGAAAACAAAGCAGATACCATTCCATTCAGCTGCAGATGCCTGCCACCATTTGAGATCACAACAGGCAGCCCATGTGCTTGGGCTGCTTTGAAACCAAGATAGCAGACTGACTGTTGAGGTTGAGCATCATGGGCATTGACTATGGGACACCAATGTTGCTAAGAAAATTGTGCAGCCAGCAGAGGTTGGTCTTGCTGGCTACATCAAACTCAGCCTCAGTAGTGGAGAGGGTGACTAGAGTCTGCTGCTTCAAAATCCAGATGAAAGGCCCCTTAGGATGGAACTGGTGGTGGAGTGGCCATTGTTGGGGTTGCTGCCATGATCAGCATTGGCAAATGCTACAAAGAGGGAGGAGGGTAGGGCAGCTGCATCTGTGGAGTATTCAATTTTATAGTTGAGCATGCCACAAATGTAGCATAGTAAGTGCTTTACAGCTTGCCAGTGCTTGGGTCTGGGGCAGGCATTGAAGTGACAGAGCATGCCCACTGCAAAGGCTATATCTAGCCATATACACATTGCCAGATAAAGGAGAGCACCAGTGGCCTGAAAATAAGGTACTATTCACATCTCTTTGACTTCATCTGGGGTGCTAAGGTAAGTCTGCCTTAGAGAAGTGTATGCTGGATGCAAGGGGCATGGTGACTGCCTTTGCAATCTAGCATGTTGAAGAGGATTTCAATGGCATACACCATTTGATCAATTTATAGTGTGTGGTTGGGTTGATTGCATGTGACCATGGCCTCAAGCAGGCCTGTGGTGGGGCCAAGATGGTGCAGCTTGAAGAACTTCCATAGCTCTGTGATGACTTTGAGGATTGCTAGCCTGGACTTTGAGGCAAGAGTCATGTCATTGACATGAATGGGGACAATGATGCAAACATCATTGCATATGGTAGACATATATGTATATGCATGGATCAGAGGTGATGTGGGTAAGGCCAATCTTTAGAAACACTTTGTGCATGCACTTGTTCCATAGATTCACTCTTTGTTTTAGGCCATATATTCCCTTTTGTAGCTTAGCACAGAGCTTGCCATTACCAGGCTGGCATTGTCTGGTACAGTTTCTAGGAACTCTTCCAGGAACTTCATGTAAAGTTCCATGTCAATGACACTGTGCAAGAATGCAGAAGAGATATTGACTGACTCAAGATGCATATTGTCAGCTGCTGCCAGAGCAAGGATGGTGCAGACTGCTGCCTAGCAGGCTGTTGGGGCAAATGTCTTGTTGAAATCAACACCTGGATGCTGGCTGAAGCCTTGTGCAACAAGGCATGCCTTGAATCACTTAATAGCACCATTGGGTAGATGTTTTACCTTGAAGACCTATCATGACCCAATGGCATAGCATCCTACTAATAAGTAGACTGCATGCCAGATGCTGCTGTTCTTTAACATATTCATTTCATTGCATATCACCTTGTACCATCCCACTGCATTCTTTGATTACCATAGCTTCCTTGTAAGACCAAGGGTTCATGTTGTGAGTGCCAACCTTGTATGTGGTGGCAGCATTTGTGCTAAGAGCATCATAGCCTTCAAAATCAGCCCCATGCTCAACAAAAGCATGGCCAGCAAGAAGTAGGGCATCATCTGAATTAAGATTTGAGATGAGGGCTACCCATGTTTGTCAGTGTCTTCAATGCTGACATCCCACAGAGGCTGCTCCTGGGGAGGCTCAGAGTATGATGACAGCAGTGGTAGTGGTGACAATTTATATATGAGCAGTGGCTCTTGGTTTTCCTGGTGGTGTATTGCATCTCAGTATTTAGCATTAGAGCTGCATGCTTGGAATTGTGTGCATTGACTAGGTTTGCATGGTGGTGGCAGTGGTGGTGGCAGTGGTCTGAGTTGGCATGGCTTTTTGGACACCAGAGAGGATTCTGGTAGGTCAACTGCTCCCACCAAATTGTGCCTGTCTTGTTCATTTGGATTAGGCTCCTGAGTATTACCATCTGCTCCCACCAATTTTATGGCATCTGACTCTATGTTGGTGAGTGATTTGCCATCATAAAAAATGTAATCATCATTTGCTAAGACAACAAGTATGGGGTCAACAGTTAGTTTGAAGATATTGTCCAAGTTGTACTGGGCATGAGTTTCTAAAGTGTTGAATGCACTGGCAGACAGTGGGGCTACTGTGCTTGTGAGCTTGAGACATAGGAAGCAAGTTACATTGAAAATCACATCCCAAGATACAACTATCCTTTTGGTACTTAGTATATATATCTGCCACCTTACATAATTATTAGAGTACACAACAAATATTCCTGATTGGATATAGCATATGCTCCACAACCAAATACTTGCAAGTGTTCAATGCATAGTTTTCTCCATTTGTATTCCTCAAACAGTGTTGTGCTATCTGTAAGTGCAGCAGTGGGGATACAATTGTGAATGTGCCTATATGTGCTGAAAGTGTATGGCCAGAAGATTTTGGAGAGGTTTTTCTTTGCAAGCATGCACATAACTGCCTCCCCAACTGTTCTGGCAAGGCATTTGGTGACACCATTTTATTGCAGCATGGCTGTGTTTGTATACTCAAGTTGTATACCCTCATTCTTGCAAAATGTGATAAACTTGTTTAAGACATATTCTCCTTTCTTGTTGTGATAGGCACATTTAATTTTGTGACCAGTTTGCTATTCAACAAGAGCTTTCTATGATTTGAATGCCTCACACAGATCACTTTTGCATTTCATAATGTATGTCTCCATTCATTGTGTCTTGTTGTCAATGAAAGTGCACCACTATTTATGATTATTTTGATGTTCACCCACTAGCATTGGGCCATGTACATCTGTGAATATTTTTCCCAATAGTTTTGTTGCTTGGGTTAGCAGTGTATGGGAAGGGAGCACAATGTTGCTTGCTCTGAAGGCATGGCTCACATACATTAGTGAGGGACAAATCTGGTTTGATCTTTAAATCTTCTGCAAGACCTTGCTTAATCAGTTGTTCCAGACAATTTGTGCCTAGGTTGCACATCTGCCAATGTAGCAAGTTCTTCTCAATTGCAGATGATGAAGTAAGGCCTATGCCCACTACCTTGGCCATGTGCAATGGTGACAAGATGATTGTTTCACCATCCAGATATGATGTAAGTGCACCATCTATAGTGGCTGAGAAGACTAGTTCATTTTGGATGCTGAAGAACACCTTTTGCCCATAGAACATCATGGTGAAACCTTGGTGCATGCTAAGTGTATTAAGAAGGTTGTTGGCTAGTTCAGGTACAAACAAGATGTTGGCAATGATAACATCACTGAGAGCATTTTCATTCCTATTCTTCTCTGCCAGTTTCAATAACACATCTCCTTTCCTAGCTGAATATACCACTGCGTTGTTGGCAAGATATATTTGGACTCTTCAGGGTTTGAAAGAGTCTGGCAAGAACCATTTGCAATGAGGCATCATATGCACTGGGGTGCCTGACTCTGTATTCTACAATGCATCAGATAGCAATGACAGTGAATTAGCAGATCAACATATGGCTGCTTCTGCCTTGACAGCAGGTCCATCACATCCTTCTTTGACCTTGGGCATGTCCACTGCTTTTTCTGCATTGGCCTTTGCTCCACAGCAGTTCCCATGCTTCTTTGGTTTGGCATTAGTTTTGGTTTTCTTTATGTTTTTGTGTGCTGCTGAGAGTTTAGGGCAATTCTGGACTTTATGTGGTCTGTCACAGATGTAGCAAGTGATCATGCATGCTGCAGCAGCCACAGCAGTTTTTGCTTCTTCTTTGGTGGCCTGTCACTGGGTTTTCTCAGTTTGGAAGGCTTTGAGAACTGCATCTTTTGTCAAGCGATTGAGCAGGAGCATTGATGAAATAAACAATGCATAATCATCACAGGTTAAGGCATGCAACATGGCCATGGTTGACAGCTCATTGTTGAGCATTTTGAGAGTATATCCAGGCAAGGTTAAACTACCTGGCCCAGTAATGGCCAGTAGGCAGAGAGCTTGAACACCACTGCATGGCACCTTTGATGAGTGTGCAAAGTTCAGTAAGAGATTCATTATCTTGCAGTATAATATTGAGAAGATCACTGAGCAAGTTGAAACTAGTGTTGGAAGCAGATTTTGAGTGTATTTTCTTGAGCTTTTCTCACCTTGCAACAGGATTCTCACAGATGTCATTGATATGTGTTTTATTTCCCTTGTCAAGCCATTGGTAGATCTCACTAGCAGCTTTGTTGTTACAGAGCAAGTAAAACTGTATTGCCTAGTCTCTTTTAACTTTAGGCTGAGTTGCTTTTCTGAACACTATTTAGGATCTGCCTACAGATATTAGGCACCTGTACATTGTCTTTTCCCACTCAGTGTATTTAATCATGCCAAGTTTGAACATTAGTGATTGTGATGTGGAGGCTGTATCTTCCATGCTAGACAAATAGGCTAGACTGATGAATACCAAGATGTGGGAGTATGCAAGCTTTTAAAATAAGGGTGAGTTTTGCTTCAATGCCTGGGAATGAAGCAGGGTAATCTGATCTTTTATGTAAGTCTGGAGGCCAAGGCCCATAACCTATTGCAGCTAATTACATGCAGGGTATTGGACTTTGAGCCTGACAAAGTTTAGACTTATGCCTAACATTTGGCATCTTGTATCCAGTAGATAGATTAATTAGATTGGGCAAGTGTGAGGGAGTAGTTGCCTAGGGTTAATTTGAGCTTTCAATTGTCTTTTTAGTCATTCTCTTATCTTAGCTCTGCATCTCTTTCATCCCTCCACACTGTTCCTCTTTGTCACCAGCTTTGGCCTGGCCTTTTTGTCCTCTCATACTTATAAAACCAGCAAGCATGATTGGGACTTATCATTGTCTCACACTGTGCTTGCAGATAGGTTCCACTTCTATTCACATTGTCTCACACTAAGCTCACAGTTTTGCCAGATTAGATACAGATCTTATGTTGTGCATTTACATCTGATCTGGTCACTCTGCTGCATTCATTAGTCAGTGCATGGGCATTTTGTCAAGAAACAATCCCCCATTGCCTCCTTGCACCTCCAATGGACATTTTTTGCATGCTACCTCATCATCTACTCTGGGCCTTACTCAACCCATGACTGACTCAAGCTCTGCTATCACAGTAGATGCATTCAATTTGTAGAGCACATCAATAACTAACCTCACCATTCTAGTCAGGGACATGGCCCTTAGGATGAGTGCAAACAATGGCACAATAGCCCCTGCACCTCAAATGTTGAGTCCTGCAACACAAGTTTGTGCCTCCAATCACAGGAGCTTCAGCAAATAGTACATCCATCATCATTCCCTCTTCCCTTTGTGCATGTTTTCCTGATGTCAAGGCAGCAGTCATCATGGCAATCATCATGCATGAGTTCAAAGCAGCTGACCATCTTGTAGTAAATCAGATCATGGAAAGCACCTACATAAGAACTAGGTCCTCAGCAGAGCAAGTAGCACTGCCTCTAATTCATCTGCTTGCCCTAGCCCTAACCATGACAACACATCAACTGTCCCCAGCTTTTCACCTCTGGCTCCTCTTGCTCCAAACTTTGCTGCTCCACCTCTCTGCCCCAACACAGCCCCACACACCAACACTCCTCTCCCCAACACATCACATCTTCTTCATGTCTCCTCCACCCTTAATGAAAGCATAGACTTATTACTTATGAGATTACTCCAATCATAAATTTGTATCTACAATTGTTCAAATAATATGTCATGGTGCCAATATCAGACTTTCTGGCAACAGATCTAAGTCTCAATCATGCTCAAACCTGAAGTCAGCCTTTCTCAGCCTCTCCATTACAAGCACCTTGTTCTCTGACATCCTTGCCCAAGTCACTAACAGGCACACTTGCAATGATGTGCTGCTTTCCTGCCTAGCTGCCATGCAGGAAACAACCAACAAGACCAGCCAGATGGGGGAGCTAGCAAATAGTAGCATTATGTGTGTGTGAGGGGAGTCAGCAAAAGTTCTGGAAACCTGTTAAGGAGATGTGGTCAGAGTCAGTAGGGAGATAGCAGTGGTAAACAGGAGACAGTTTAACAGTATGGCCATTAATATCACTACCAGTTTGTAGTAGGAGATAAGATCTGTGAAATCAAAGACCCAGAAGGTTGTTAAATGGTTAGGGCAAGGTCAATGAAAATATACAAGTTGCTAGCTATAGGTACTAGTGTTAACAAGGTCAAAACTAGAGCACCTATATGGTGATTAACAAAGACAAATGAGAGTTAGGCTTAATGATATCATTAAGCCTAAGGACAAGAGAGAGAAAGAGAGAGAAGAAAACTGGACTGGGTAAACCAAAATCAGTTGTTAGCAAAGTGAGAGCAAAAAGAGATCTGAAGCATGGTCTAAAGCAAAGACTAGACTCTGGTACAATTCTCTTATGATGTTGACTACTGACAAGGCAGTATTTATAGGTATGTAAGGGTAGCAAAAGGGGAAACTGGTAAGTAATAGTAAGCATAGCAGTTGTATGTGATAACATATGATGGAGGCCACTATTGAATAAGAAAATTGCTAGTAATATGAAAAAGAAAGAAAATGAAGAAATGATTGGCAGGCCATTGAGTGATGCTGTGGGTGTGATCAATTGTCAGTCGCTGCATGGGGGCCATGGAAGGCTGGATTGTCCAAAGTTGGTGCAGTCATTAAGGCAATTGTTGGTAACAGTTGTTATTGCTAAGGAAATGGCAATAGCAGTTGCAGGTCCATGTCATGTGATTTGTTCAATTAGATATTTTGTGATCTGATTAGATGGAGGCTGATTAGATCAGATAAGGTCAGGTCAGTTGGCATTGTTAGCTATCCTGATTTTATTGTTATTGGGCAGTTAGCACTGACTAGGTCATATCAGCAGGCTGTTCCTCACTCCACCTTTCCCCAAATTCTATGCCTCACTACTGGGAGTAGTTTTATGCAAGTGCTCCAATAAAATCTGCCATATCCACCACCTTTCATGGTCTGAAGGTGTGTCCATGAACAATGATATTTCTGATGAGGAAGCCAGCATTGAATACAAAATAGTTGATTGGGCCATCACTGTTCTTGCATCATCAGGGCTAGATCTTGAATCTGCATTTTGTCACATACTTGTGTGTGTTGATAACTGGCCACTGCTTGGATTTACTTGGATGAAGGACTCCTACTATGATATTGTACTCTGCTTTGGCTGCTGCTTGGCCCCTTATATTTTCAACCTTTTTACCAAGGCTTTGCATTGGATCCTGCAAAGCAACATTCCTGCTCAACTGCACCATTACCTTGGCAACTTTCTCTCAATATTCTTGCCTAGCATGCCACTGGATTTTGTTCACCAGGCTCTCACCTGGGCCCTCACACTCAGTGCCCAGCTTGGACTGTCATTTCAGCCATCCAAAGTAGTTTGACATACCACAACCATTGAATTCCTTGGGCTTGAACTTGACTCTCTTTTAATAGAAGTGTGTCTTCCCAAAGACAAGCTGGAGTACCTCCTGCAGCTGCTTGAATTCTGGTCTTCTCATGTCATCTGCACATATCATGAGCTGGAAAAGCTCACTAGGTTCATGCAGTTTGTGTCTCAAGTAATCCCTCTTTCCCACACATTCCTGCAAGGCCTATACAACTTCTTCTCATCCTTCCAATTTGTTTGCCACTGCATCCTCAAGCCTGCCTTAAGCATTTTGACTGCTACTGGTTCTGGCTGCATCAAGCCATATACAATGGAAAGCTCAAATTGGATTATATTCCCTCTGAAGATATAGCCGCAGATCTTTTAACTAAACATCTCTCCTGCCCTCCTGTTGACAGGCTGTGGAGAGCTGTGGGAATTGTTGGAGAGTTCTCTCAAACTGACTTCTGTGATGTTGTGGGCACTACATCAGATGGAAGTGTTGAGGCTACAAGTGCCAGTATTACCTCACAATGTAGATATCAGTCACTTATTGTGATTGTAGATTATTTTCACTCCCTGGCCATCTCATATTTTCCATCTACTGAATACAAGATGCCAGATATGTATGTTAACTATACCTACATCTATCTACTGAATACAAGATGCCAGACATCAGGCATAAGTCTAAACATTGTTAGGCTGAAAGTTCAATACCCTGTGTATAATTAGCTGCAACACTTCCTTTTACAAGTCACCTTTCTTTCCTTCTGTTCAGGCCTATGTCATGGAGTGATTGATGAACAAACTGAGAACTCTTTAAATGCAATTGTAATGATTGTCCTGTGAGGTTGCCTGGGCCTGTTATATTCCCAAGTCAACTTATGAACATATCAAAGAGAGTTGTCATTGCAACCAATCAAGAATTCTACTAGATATATACATTTGTGATGCATATTTGGCATGTCTTTGGCACATCATCTCTTTGAACCATAATGCCTTTTGTTGTAACATCTATCTTTTTTTGTCTCTCTGTTCAGTGCTGTGGAGATGACAATAACAATAACTGGGCCATTTGTGGATGGAGTTCGAAATTATGCCTGATGTCTGAATTGAATGTGTTAATCTGTTGCTTTATTAATAATCTTGCATTCATGAGATTTGATTTCTCATAAGAATCTCATTAGTGAGAGTAGATAGACAGCTACAGTGGTGCATACTATGACCCTCATAGGTTAGAGCAATGTTGTTCACCATGTCCATCAGTATATTGAAAGGAAAACATGCTGAGGACCACAATTGGGCTATGTTTGCAAATATAAGTTGTGACACCTCAGAAGGTTCTTGAAATCCAGACTCATATCAGCATAAGTGTAAGGGGACAATCCACAGGACCATCCCCTCTTCTCTCCTTTCTCCTGTTTCCTTTCCTTTTTCCTTTTTCTTTTCTCTTCTTCTCCCCTTTAAATATTCTCTGTACATATTATGTCCGCATTTCTGATCACCTGACATTGTTCTCAAGGTCATCTGATCCCCTCCTGGTCATCTGACCCTTTTCTGACCACCTGACTTGCCAGAGTCATCTGATAGACATTACCAATCCATTCTCTGGCAATGTCCAAGTTTTTCATCTTTTATTCCCACATTCCTTTTTCAGTGGCTTATGTGTACTATACAGTTGATTTCCACGCTTCTGGGGCCCCAGAAGTGTCCACATCCTGGCATAGGGACTCCTCAGACTTATTTTCTTTGGATATCCCTCTGCCAGGTGAGTAGTTAGCCCTGTACACTATAGCTACTTGCTAATACAACTTTGGATATCCCTCTGTCAGTTGTGTGAGTTCCACAGCTCTCTGAGGTTGCCCTTACAATAAGATTTGTGTCAAACAAGGCTTACTTTCTATTCTATGCCTATTATCAAGAGTAGTGGCTACTACATGATCCCACCAATGACAAAGATTGATCTTGCATTAGAGATAAGTGCCAACTTTGGTTAAAAAATCTCAAGCTTGAGCTTTCATAGTTCAAGTCAAGTAATGAGACCACTGCTTTTATATGGGATGTTAATGAGTTTGATAAAACATTCTTGACTCTGGAGTTGAAATTGAACTTTTTTATTGCAAACATTGTCTCTTGCATTCATTGATTACTTTTGCTTTGTTCAACATCATGGAAGTGTGTCAACCATCTATCAATACTGATTGGATTGGCCCAATCTAAGTCATCACTGTGATTTCAATTATCTGACAACCATCATGCCTCATGAGATTTTGTTGCACCTGTGTTATATATTTTTGTGACTTACATTAGAGATCATTCAAGAAAGACAAACTACAATTTAAGTTATTTGACAACATCATGCTCACCAGATCTAGTTGCATCAGTAATATGTGTTCTTATAATTCACATTGCTTGAGCAGGACTGTGATTAGGACTGTGATTATAGCTCTCATGACACTTGATGAGAGAACTACCATAAGACTTGCAGACTGTGCCTGACCAACCACAATTTAGAATAATCTAACAACATCATGCTTAGCAGACCTAACTGGCCAGGCTGTGGTGGCTCAGCTAGCACCATTATAGCCCTAGGAGGGTCACATGATCCCCCAAATGCAAGGTTGGGGGTTCGACTTCTGGCTAAGTGCACCTGTATGGAAAAACACTTTAGACACCATGTGGGTTCTTCAATGCCACTGGGCAGCCACTGCCCTCACATGTTTGCTAGGGAGGCTTTGTTGTGCAGGCCAAATGGGTTACCAACAAGCATGTGACTTAATGAAGCAATGTGACCATTATGCTTGTTTCCAATCAGAAAAAGAGAGAGTTCCCTGCAGAGGATTTAGAAGAGGAAAAACTGGACCTCGCTGACCAAGCAAGCTATAGTACAGGTAGGTGTGAGAATAGGGAGGCCAAACAAGTGCAGCTAGCAGTGTCTGCCTACTCTGATTACTGAAGCACCAAGTGATCTATCAGTTAGAATTGGTAATCTCAGATGAGAGTCCCTAAGTTCTATATGGGCTGTGAGGCTCCTCAAACCACTAATCTGATCTGTTGCCTCTGAAATGGGGGAAGTGGGGCACTTCTACCAAAAATAGCATCTGGGCATAGAGGGGGTTAGAGCTTTTGTGCCTGTGCCATAAAAGGTGATAAAGTTCAAAATTTTTTGAATATTTGTTAAGAGCAGATAGTCAAAAGCTTTAAAACTGGATAGTTCAAAAAAGTGTAACAATGCTATAGGTCTAGAGTCTGACAATTTTTATTTCACACTAGTGAACTAGACAATGTCACTATATGATAACAAGAAAGTAAGGACTATTGTATTCACATAATATCTAGTATTTTATGGTCAGTTGAGATCAAGATAAGATAAGATAGAAAATGAAAAGTATGTACAAGGATCCATTACACATCTGCATCCAACTACATTCTTGCCTTTTGAAACAAATGACTTGTTGACTAGTTCAAAAACCTTTCTCTCATACATCATATTTAGTTCCTCAGTCATAGCTAGCTATCATAGGTCCAGTCTTGCCATCATCTCAACATAGGTCTTTGGAACAGATGTGTCACTGTGTCCTGCATCATTTGTCAGGGATGATAAGTAAGCAACTGGACTTCTAGTTAGGAGTGCACCCAACAGTCTCCTGTTAGTAGTTCAGGCCTCACCACTTTCATATGCTATTTGTTTTCTTTGCTGCTAACAATGCTGGCATAGGCTTAGTCTAGTAGGTCAATATGTATAAAGGCAGTGATGCTGAGATGCATAGAGGTGGCTGTGCCCAACTAAGTGCCTAGCTATCAGCATTACTAGGAGAAGTGTCAGGGGCAGTCAGTAGATGTATAGGTGCATTATAGACTGGGATACTTGGTACTATGAACTGTTGCATGGTGATTACCCCCAATTGTGGGTTTGAGCTTGTCAACACTACTGGAGTGGGGTGATCATCTTTAAGGTCCATAAGTATTATTAAAGAGCAGTGGCCCATCTCCTTCTGAAATATGACATCTCTCAAGATCACAATTGTTTTGGAGCTTTGAAGAGGTGGTAGCTACCATTAATGTAACCCACTAGGCACATTCTGACTGATTTAGGATCTAGCTTGTGACCCAGGGTCTTAGGTAATTCACTTGCTGGCATTGGCCTATCCATGCTCCTTTGAAGATGGTTCCTCGATAGTGTAAAGTAGGTAATGGGTTCTAGGTATGAATCTGAGTGGCAACTGCCTCTGCATGGTTCTGTTTGCCTGCTCTGCAACTTCATTCTGTGCATGGGCATATAGCATGATGACCCTTCAGTATTATGCTATGGTTCTTAAAGTACATGCTCCAGAACTTATTCATCCATTTACTGTCAGTGTCAACTCTGACTTTATATAGTTTTTAGCCAGTTTTGTTGCTCAGATCCCACATGGTATGCTGTAAGTACTGATGGTATAGTATTTGCATCTTTCCTGGTAGGGAAATAGGCTGACATATGTGAGGTCTCACCATCAACAATAGCTATCATGTAAATTGTTCCTCCTGGAGATGGTATGCTCAAGGGTTCTCAGAGATCAACATGAGCACACTCTTTGGAAAATCCTCAGAATCAACTTCTGCATCATATGAACATGATGCATGCTTTTTATAAATGCAGTCTTTGCATATCCCTGATGCAGTCAGCTATCAGCCATATTCTTAGTTAAGGCTGTTTTGATGGTTTTGACACTGGCATGTCCAAATTGTCTATGCCAGATTTTCAAGGGAATAGAATGCATATGAGATCTGGCTGTAAGTGCTAACAGAGTCTTGACTCTATTGAGGATGTAGCTCCAGGGTATAAACAAAAGACCACTATTTTTCACTTGGCATAGGTATGGTTGCTAAGCTCTAGCAAGCTGAGCCAGGTCTCCATAGTATTATAAGACACATACCAAGCAGTGTATTTCTTTTTCTGGTTGTTGTCATTAACAGTGCAGTCCACTAAGAGATATTTGAGCTCACAGAAGTACTGGGGCAAGCTCTCAAGGGCAACTTTCATCCCATTTAAGTGTGGTAGAGTCATTATGGGGTGGCATATGATGGGAAAGATGGGCATCACCCATGGCAGTAGTGTTAACAGGTGTCAGTTGTCATGACTCCACCAACTCCAGACCCTCGTACGCTGCTCTGACCCTGGCACACACCTCCCCCCACTCTCCACACCTCCAGGGCCACCAATGACCTCACAATGCTGCACTAGCAACACTCTTGGCCATCTCCAGACAGACCTCCAGGCACCACCAAACTCCAGCATCTCAGCTGACATGTCACTCCAAGGCTTCCCTGTCATTGAGTATATCCAAACCACTGGCACCCTGGCCATCACATAACATTCCTCCTACAAACTGTTGGCACATCACCAGGCTCCACACCTGCTCCTGTGGTGCTATTGCACACCACAACTGCTGACCCGCCCTATGCAAGGCAGCTGTGGCCCATGCCAACACACTCCGACAGATGTCATGACTCTAGGGCTGAGAACTTGTCCCGGGACTTAGCTGGAGGATAATCAGATGCCACGATCCCAGGCTGGGACCCTGTCTTGGGACTTAGCGGGAGGGTAATATATAAATCATAGGATAGCATACAGGTTGGTAGTCTTGATATTCACCTTAGTCTTTGTCTCTATTCCAGTCTAGTTTTGTGCCTCCATCTCTCTCTTGTCTCATCTCTTGTATCTCGTCTCCATGCCTTGCACTTCTGTTCTGTGACTTATATCCCTATTCCATATCTCTTCCTCTATCTCTCTATCTCCTGTCTTGTATCTTTTCCTCTCTATCTCTATCTCCAGTTTCATATCTCTTATCATCTCTCAATTTCCTGATCAATCTATCTTCTATCTGTCCCATACTCATCTCTATCATTTTCCAAACTTACTTCCATTTCCAATTGATCTTATCTTCTCTGCCCTCCCTCATCTCTCCGTTAAAAACTCCATTTTCCAAACCTGTGCTCCTTGACCCGGAGCACTCCTACCTTTGCGTGCATCACTGCTCATACCCCGGAGCGTCCAGACTTCATCCTGGGCCACTCGTAGTTGCACTGGAGCTTCTGATAAGCCCTGGACTCATACTTAGCCTCCCAAGCTTGCCTAGTAAGGACTCGCCAGTGTAGCTGAGCCCCTGTCATCAGCGGGACCTGATATAATATCAAGTCTCTACCTTACCCCATACTTAATGACTACGTACACCTACACCTACACCTCCACAGGGTACGACTTCTATGGCCAACCCATCTCCGAGGCCCCATATGCCATTAACTCCCCCCGCACCCTCCATTGAACACTATCCCACTCTACTCCCATGTCACTGAGCCCTAGACCCAAACGCCATACCCTACAGACCCTCAATCAGCTAGGGTCTATCTCTAGACTGGCACTACAACCCTGGGCCAACCCACCCAGGGGCATACCCTTGAACCCTACCCAGCAAGTTGCCTGAAACCTTGCCCAATGCTTGGGGCCCTGCCAGCGCTACATTCTTTACCCCAGGACCCTACCTCTCTTACCCAGCTCTAGTCCAAGAGCCCCCCAATACTATCCACCCCTAATACCCTCAACCTGCTGCAGCTCCACCAGCACACACCCCCCCTCCCCTCTCGCACACCAACAATGAGTCGAGGCCTATATGCAGCAGCGCAATGACATCTTGCATTTGCTGCACATCACTCCCACCGCCTTCTCCCAGCGCATGCATGCTCTCCTCATCAGTCTGGGGCAACTCAACGTCTCTGGCACCCCAAAGCAGTGGGCTGACCATCTCCTTGACTTCCACAAGAGCTACTAGAAGGGCAACCTCCCCAACAACATCATTAACACTCTTCGAGTGGATGCTGCCCTTCGGGCTGAACTCCTGGCCCTCGTCGACAAAATTCACACCAGCCCCACACCCCGATGCTTCAAGGACCCTGTTGACTCCACCCACTCTTTCCACATACAGCAGGAGGAACCAGACCAGCTCCAGGACCAAGCTTCGTCCCTTGCCCAACGCTAGCAGCAGGAACTTAACACCACCTCTGCAACCCTCTGATCCCTGAACCTGGAAGGGGGCCTCTTCGACCAATCTGCTGCCTGCACCATCGGCCTCTCATCACATGCTAGAGCCTACTCAGTCTCCAGCATCTTTTACACCTGGGGCTAGCTGGAGCAAACTGGACCTCCACGCACCAAACCCATGCAACCTGCCCCTCCCCCTAATGAAGTCATATCTCCCCATACCTTATCCTATGTCGACAAGCCTGCACCCCCCAATGAAGGAGCAACCAGGCCCAGCAAAGCTCCCCTCCTCCTGTACCCAACTTCACCCATGACAGGCCCCCCCATCTCGACCTCAGAGGCAACTATGGGAACAGGCTCCCTCCTTGCAAACCCCGCCCCAGAGCCCTGGCACCCCCATGCCCTCCTCCAGATCAAACTCATCTCCCCTTCCACGCAGGACCACTGTGCCCCTCCTTTTCCCTTGGACCTCCACCTTCCTCTGAACCACCTCTGGGCAGTCATGAGCCACAAGGACCCCCTCCCTTGGGACCACCCCACCCCCTGGAGCACTTCTGCACCCTTGGTGGGCCTCCAGACCTGCTCCAGGAGGTAATGGCCCCCTACCTGGTGGACGACCCCCATAATAGCATTTAACAAAGACAGATGAGAATTAGACTTAACAACACTGTTAATCCTGAGGACAAAGAAGGGAGGAGACTGGATTGGGTAAACCCAAATCAGCCAGTAGCCAAGCAAGAGCAAAAAGAGATCTGAAGCATAGTCTGAAGCAGGAACTAGACTCTGGTACAATTCAATGATGTTTTGGCTACTGACAAGGCAGTATTTATAGGTAAGTAAAGGTAACAAAAGTGGAAACTGGTAAGTAATAGTAAGTGTAGTGGTTGCATGTGATAACACATGATGGAGGCCACTATTGAATAGGAAAATTGCTAGTAATATGAAAAGAAAGAAAAATAAAGAATTGATTGTTAGTCACCGTGCAAGAACCATGGAAGGTTGATATTGTCATTAAGGCATATGTTGGTAACAGTTGTTGTTATTAAGGGTTGGTCAGTAGCAGTCACATGTCCATGTCACCTGATTTGCTTGATTTATCATTGTCAGGCAGTCAGTGCTGACTGAGTTGTATCACTGGTAAGGATGTTGTGGAAAGAACAGGAGAATAGGGATTAGGAGTTAACAGCAGTAAGGGTATGTTGAGGTTGTTAATGTTGAGAAGTTTCCTAGCAGTAGCAAGTTCCTCTTCAAGGTTATGAGGCAGAGTTGTTAAAGGCATTAACAGCAATGGTGGAAGAATATCAAAAGGGATAACAGGGAGCAATGATTTGGTAATGAGCTGTAAGCAGTTTCTAGCCTGGAGGCAAGTTTCCAGTGGAATCTTGCTTTAGAACCCCTTGCAGTGGACTCCAAAATGATGTGCTGCTTTGCTGCCTAGCTGCTATGCAGGAAACAATTCACAAGGCCAGCCAGATGGAGGAGCTAGCAAATAGTAGCATTATATGTGTGTGGTGAGGGAAGTCAGCAAAAGTCTTGGAAACCTGTTAAGGAGGTGTATTCAGAGTTGGTAGGGAGATAGTGGTGGTAAATGGGGATGGTTCAATGGTACAGCCATTAATATCACTACCAGTTGGTAGCAGGAGATAAGATCTGTGAAATCAAAAACCCAGAAGGTCATTAAATGGTAAAGGTGAGGTTAACAAAAATATACAAGTCACTAGCCATAGGTGCTAGTGTTAACAAGGGTCAAAACTAGGGTGCCCATATGGCACTTAACAAAGACAAATGAGAGTTAGGCTTAATGATGTCATTAAGCCTATGAACAAAAAAGAGAGGGAAAGCAAAGGAGACTAGACTGGGTAAACCCAAATCAGCCATTAGTGAAGAAGAGGGCAAAAAAAGATCTGAAGTGTGGTCTGAAGCAAAGACTAGACTCTGGTACAATTTAATGATGATTTTGGCTACTGACAGGGCAGTATTTATAGGTAAGTAAGGGTAGCAAAAGGGGAAACTGGTAAGTAATAGTAAGCATAGCAGTTGCATGTGATAGTGCATGACAGAGGCTGCTATTGAATAGGAAAATTGCTAGTAATATGAAAAAGAGAAGAAAATAAAAACTATGATTGGTAGGCCATTGAGTGGTAGCGTGGGTATGATCAATCATTGGTCACTGAGTGGGGGCCATGGGAGGCTGAATTGTCCAAAGTTGATGCAGTTGTTAAGGCAATTGTCAGTAACAGTTGTTGTTGTTAAGGGAATGGCAATAGTGGTCACATGTCTATGTCACCTGATTCATTTGATTTATTGTTATCAGGCAGTCAGTGCTGACTGGGTTGTATCAGCACACTTCATCCCCACACTACCACTTGTTCTGCCCTGGGTGCTGCCAATCTGTATCATAAAAATGTCTGGAAGCTCTATGGCCTCTTGAATGCCTTTGTATCAGATTGTGGTCCACAGTTTGTTGCAGAATTCACTAGAAAACTGTATCAACTGTTGGGAATCAAACTCCAGGCCTCCACTGCATATCATCCTCAGTCAGATGGCCAGATGGAGCATGTCAACCAAGAGTTGGAACAGTACCTTCAGATCTTCTGCAGCAAATGGCAGGATGACTGGGACAAGTTACTTCCAGATGTGAAGTTCCAGTACAACAACCATGTACATTCTGCAATGTAGGCCACCTCCTTCTTGCTAGACACTGGATGCAATCCTTGCATGAGCTTTGAGCCACAGCAATGCCCCTCTCAGAACAAGTCAGTGAATGAATTTGTGGACCATATGAAAGAGGCACAAGAGGAAGCAAGAGCTGCACTGGCCAAGACCAAGGATGACATGGCCCAGTACTACAACCAGCATTAGACTCCAGCACTGGAATACCTTCCAGGGGACAAGGTCTATCTATATGCCAAGGACATTCAGACTACATGCCCATCCAAGAAACTCTCTCACAAGTTCCTTGGCCCATACATGGTCAAGCATGTAGTAGGATCCTTGGCATACTGCCTGCATCTACCTTGTGCAATGCATAGTATTCATCCAGTCTTCCATGTGGTCAAGCTCCACCCTGCCATCACTGACCCAATCCCAGGTTGACAGGCAGACCCCCCCACCACCACCAGTGGTCATGGACAACAAAGAGCACTATGAGGTTGAGGCAATCCTAGACAGCCATATCTTTCATTGCAAGCTCCAGTACCAGGTCAAGTGGAAAGGCTATGGCTATGAAGATGCTTCCTGGAAACCAGCAGAGGGTGTCAGAGCCCCCATTTAGGTGAAGGAATTTTACAAACAGCATCCAGACACTCCTAAGCTCATTCAAGGCCTGTACACTCTTTTGCCAGCACTTTTCCAGTCAGCATGGCATGCATCAAGGCACTGCAATCCAGAGGGGGGTGATGTAAGGGGACAACCCTTCCTTAGTCCATCCTTATGTCATACACTCACCTTTCTTTCCTTTTCCCTGTCCTTCTATCTTTTCTCTCATACATTATCTGTACATATTGTGTCTGCATTTCTGATTACTTGACATCCTTCTCATAGTCACCTGACTCCTACTTACTAACTATGACCACCTGACATTCCAGAGTCACCTGATTGTTATTACCAACCCCCTTCCTGGCAATGTCCGAGTTTTTGCCCCTTTTGGTCTTTTACCTTTTTCACACATTTTTCAGGGGCTTATGTGTACTATACAGTTGGTTCCCATGCTTCTGGGGCCCCAGAAGTGTCCACATCCTAGCATAGGGACTCCTCAGACTTATTCTCTTTGGATATCCCTCTGCTAGGTGAGTAGCTAGACCTGTACTCTGTAGCCTAATACATCTTTGGATATCCCTCTGCCAGTTGTGTGAGTTCCACAGCTCTCTGAGGTCACCCTTACAGCAACCTTGGAGATTGTAGGAACCTCACCTGGATGACTCATCATTTATAGCTCCCATCTTAGCCATACTTAGCTAGTGCATTGTAAAGAGCATAAATGTCTTATTTGAAGACCAATAATGCTCCAGCCTCTTTGTTGGCTTAATGCCTTTGCTTTCATTGTTTTTGTCATCTTTTTCTCCTCTGCTAAGCACTTCCTGCTAGCAACTTGCATGTACCCCCTTCACCCCAAAACTCTGCTAATGTTTCTTTGTTTAGACACTATGACCTTGATAGCTTTCTGCAAAGCCTAGCCTGTCTCCTAATTCCCATTAACAACACTACTAACTCATGCATTATAGGGAACTTGCAACCCCACTATATATAAGCTACTAACAACCATCTCCTACCCTGCCAAGTTGGTTATTTCCTGCATGGCAGCTAGGACTGAAAGTAGCACATCACCATGCACTGGGGCATGATGGCAAGCCAATGACCCTCACATGGGATTATGTCAAAGATGGATATAACATCCTAGAACTCATATAATGATGCCAGTACTCCCTCATTTTGAAGGCATTTGAGGATATGATATTTCTCACTCCCAAATAATATTGCCTTCATGGCAACATGCCTGCCCTGCAAGTCCTGAGCACATCCAACAATTGCCTAAATTGCCAATGAAAAATGGAGTCAAACAAAAAATTACAAAACATATCCTTTCATCTGTGTGTGCACCAAAAGGCTGCTGTGAATCTTCATCTGGACCTTCAATGGTATGCATAGGGAAAAGATATGTCTTGTCATTCAGCATCAGGCAGCAAAACAATGTTTGTAAGGTCACCAGAACTACTATACAATTGCTGGTAGAGGTCCTGAGCCAAGCTGAGTCTCACTAGGCAAGTCACTGTTTCAACAAGTCCACAGAAGCCATTGACATGTCCATCTAAGGGGCTGTTCAGCACAGAGTCAAGAAATGAGGCAGGGAGGTGAACATTAGACACAAAGAATCAATCTTGTTAGCTGCAGACATGGCAGACATGTGTAAGTTTATTTGAAAAAAGGATACAATGTCTGTCAAGGTCATGGATATATCTGCAGCTTTGCTTTGAAGGAGGTTCTTGTCAGGCTTTGAAATTCTGCTTACCAAATGAATCAGTTACACCAGATGATGTGTGCCTTGACCCCTCAGGCATTCAACTACACCATGTGATGTCGACAAGAAAAATGTGATTGTGTGCCTTTTGGTGAATAGGCCCTGACACTGATAGCAGCCAAAATTGTTTCCTTTGGAAATAGTGTGAAGAAAATCTATTATATCATTTACAGTGCATATATTTCATGAGGAAAAAGGCATTAGACAATGGAAAATGCCTTTTCCAAGATAGGAAGCTGATAAAGAAATGGCATGAGAGGTTCCTTTTGCACTATTTTCAAAGGAAACATTATTGGCTGCAAACAGTGTTTGTTATTTTATTGTTGTTCAGCTTGACCACTGGAAATGTTATATGTATAAAGGTTACATACATGTATTTGACATAGGACTTTAACTTTGAGAATGTTGGTTTTGCAACTATAATTCTAACAGCACTTTGGTCAACATTGTTCATCAGGTGAGTTTCCTATTTGGGCACACTCTCTTCTTTTACCATTTTTTCCCTCCTATTTTAGATACACAAAATACCCTTAGTCAACTACTAAACTTAGAGTGATTGAGGATGAATATATTTGTCCACTTATCTGTCTAGATCACTCATGTATTGCTTACCTGGAGACTAAAACTGTATTTTACTCTACAGATAATACATCTCAGTCAACTACTAAACCTAGAGTGAGTGAGGACCAAGACTGTATTTTAATCTACAAGTAATATATCTTGGTCAACTACTAAACTTGGAGTGACTGAGGACCAAAACTGTATTTTAACTCACAAACAATACTTTTATTGTGTACTCTATAGGTAGACTAGTCAAGTACATGCAGACTGAGGAGAAACAATACTTATATGGTTTACTCTATAAGTTCTCTGGGTCAGATTTCAACATCAAGCAAAGATGACATGAAGCATGGGTCAAAATATCCAAAACCATCAAAATTCAGTTATAGTGCTTGTACAGAATTACATTTTAGAGTTTTAGTGGTTTTGATTATACTTGAAACTACCTTGCCAGATCAGCTTCTGGGCACACACTTTGACAAGAAACTTGCATATATGCCTTGAAGCTATATTTCTCAAGATCTCAAAGCCCAAATCCCTGTCCTTTCTACCAGCAGCATTTAAAGGTAAAGGAAATATGCAAAATACTAGAAGGGCAGAAATTCATGCTTTATCAGGTTCTTAAGTATTGCAAATCTGGTGTTTCCTACACTCAGCCCAGAATTCTTGGTCATTACATTTTGTTCAGACACTCCTCAATCACAACCTAGCATGTATCTTGATGAGCTCCAAAATGAATTGCTTACATTTCGCAAGATTTAGAGGTAATTATGCTGATGCAGATGCAGATCCATACTTTGTTGAGAGATTGTGTGACGTGAGAAACTCAATCATGAACGTGGTATAGTTTTCATGTGTTGCAAGAAAATGTGAATTTGATTTGCTTATTCTCCGTTTCGGTCTTCATCTGGTTCTGCAGTGGATTTCTTAGTCTTGACATTTAACATTGACTGAGGCTCCAAAATGTGGAGGCACTGAGGGAGCTGGGGAAAGAGAGGTGCGAGGCATGCCTCCAATTGAAACAGACGTGGAAGAGAGAGTCCACCTCATACTATCGATGGCGGTTGACAACGTTCTCATTCACAAAATGTCAAATTTCAAAGGCAGACGCTGTCCTGCCCCAGTACCGCCTAACAAATAAGGCCAAAATCGCTGAAAATTCTAAAACACGATTCCGTATAAATTATGAAAAGCACTATAACATTACAGATCATTATTACATAACTATGTATAGGTATTCCTCTCTAGAAATTCCAAGCCGTAACAGTCGACGCGAACCCATTCCTATTCTCACTCTCTCTAGCCACTCCCTTTCCATCCACACTAATCTGGAATGTCGTTCCAACCGTCGACAAACTGTACACCGCCACCTGCGACCGAGAATCGATATTCACGATCTGAGATTGACAATTGAACGTCTGCAGACATGCCTGGTCGTAATTCTGGGGGGTAGGGGCAGGCTGAGAGGAAAGTAACTACGTAGGAAGGGACTCACGGTAAAGAAGCTATACAACCCTGCGCCAAAGATGATGATATCGATTGATGAAGCAACGTGAAGCGCCCATGCAGATGAGAGCCCAGCTGGGAAGCTTGGATCTTTCCAGCTCAAGTTGATGGAGAATGGCGCAGGAACGGCGGGCGACGGTTGGTAGTAGGGCTGTTGTTGTCCCCGTTAAAGATTGAATACAGCCGAAAAAGGTGAACTGCACGTACGCTCTCTGTTTGTATAAGACCCATATAGTGGTTTCTTGCATTAATCAGGCTGTATTGATAAAGCGTATGATGCTCCGCTATATTAAAATTCAGAACGTCAGTAGTGAAGCGATTCGTCTTTTCTCCCTCAAACACGTACATCCTATTGGAACAAGGCATCAGAGAGAAAAGTCGTTCGCATGAATACAAACACCCCTACCTGTTCCAATCATCCACACAGGACCCGCCGACTCTGACAATATCCCCCGTCCAGAAAAAATTGAAACCTGCGAAGTACCATCTCCATCAAGATCATGATCCGCAAGCCACGCCCACAGGCCCTGACAACGGAGCAAGCTAAGGTCAACGAGGGCATAATGCAAAATCAACCTTCTCACCTCTAAATACGCAGTTGCAGTCGGTTTAATATGCAGCGCCAAGAATGCAGCATAGCAGTTGCTATTGACCCCAGATCCCGAACTCGGGCATTGTTGCACCTCCAGGTTAGTGCCTAGAGTACCCCCAAGTCTAATATGCGTATCCCAAGCCCCAGTACCGCCTTGGAATCCCGCAGGCTGCCTAACATTCCACTCAACAACAATTGCTCCTGGTGCTAGAACGCATTTATCAGTCGCGACACAGAAAAATGGAATAGAATAATGCACACCAGGTCCGACAGTCGAAAAGATCATATCCGTGATTTCAAGAATACCTTGTGACCCCGGCTCTCCAACACGCACGACAACCTGAGGATTCGACACGTCCTGGAACTTCTTTCCTGATCCAGCAATAACGGACCACGCCTCGCCTACAACGCGAGTCCCAGCGGGTATCGTCAATGTCGACGTGACGACATAAGTCCCCGCATCAAAAAAGATAATTTTGCACCCCGCGTACTGCGCGCGCGGAGACGTCAACAAAAGAGCTCTCCACACACATCAAACTCACCTTATCAAAAACAGCCTTTAACGCAGCAGTATCATCTGTACGTCCATCACCCTTGGCACCGTGGTCCCTGACGCTGATAAAATCGCTCACAGCATATGAAGCGTACTGCGGGTGAATCCTTCCAAAGATCTTGCCTGAACCGTCCAACAACGAAGATGGCTTATTCGGATTGTTTATTTCCCCCTGTACAAACTTCCCACCAGGATTAGTTCCTTTGAAAACGTTTCCCTGGCCCCACGATTTGATGGTCTTCGTCCCTCCCGGAAGAACAGTAGCACCACCAGCTACACCCACTGCAGTCTGAACATTGTTGAGCCTGGCATTGTTGATGACCAGAGAACCGGCAAGGTGATTGTCGCTGGGCTGAGAGTTTCGAACAAATATAGGCGTATTTGTGACGACTGAATCGATTATTGCCATAGCTCCAACACTCTAAAGTAGAAGCTTGAACAAAGGCCACATACAGCGAGAACGATTGATCGACGAACCTGCGTGCTTGCTGTAAGACCACCCGTGAGGAGGTCAAAGCCAACCTGAGCAACGATTGGTATCAAGCTGGCTGGCGACATTCAAAGGAACACAAACCTGGCAATTATTGATGTTGATCCCCTGGAAAGTCCAGCCTTCAAGGTGTCAGGACAAGAATAGGAAAGTCAAATGAAAGATCATACCCCAGTTCCAAAGACTGAAGACAGCGGTTTGCGCATTATTTATCGTAACATTTCGAACGGTGAACCTGTCAAAAACGATAAAGCGTATTCACAGTTGTCCTGCAGGATATAACCCACTGTTGATTTCCGACCCACAAGCCATATTTGCCTTTTCCAAACGGTAAGAAATCATCAGTCCAGCATCTCTAAGAGTATGCATACCTCCATTGAACACCAGGTCACCGATGAATCCACCACTACCATTCTCCATCCAGATACCTAGATGGCCGTGAGGCGCTGCAGATGAATATAATTGCTTATTTTGATTTACCTTGGTGGGCAGTATTCGGGGCTGATGACATTTGGAACACAATATTCATTAGCGATGTTGCCTGGGCTACTTGCCAATGTATGCCAGTGCCTTGGGATTTTTCAGGAGGAACTCTGAAGACGTCAAATAAATCAAGAAGTCCAAAACGGGAGTGAAACCAGTAGCTTACTGGCGGACATCGATGACAAAGTTCCTCACTGACCGCAGGCTACCAACGACGTCGATATTAACAGAATTCCAGAGAAATATATGATATACGTACAAGTTGTTCTGATTCACGTAATATTGTTGTCCGTTTCCATTGGGAATATAAGGGTTCGCATCTGACAAACGCACTGTTCATCCACGATCCAAAGTGTTGAATCAAGGCGCACCTATCACAGCCATCCCCTCAAAGTTACTAGAAGCGAGCAGAGTAGGAGGTGCCTTGGCGTCTCCAATCAGCTGAGTGAGGTATAATGCGATTATGGGACTGGAAACGAGATATGTTCTGTACATATCGACATGTCAATCAGAGAAGGAGAAGATATACTTCAGCGAGGAACTCTCACCCCTTTGGGAAGTAGACGATGGCAGGAGTGATTCTGGAGCGACATATTGCAGTCAGCAAGTATAGGTCAAAAGAACGGCGGTATACATACGTAGTAGATTCGCAACCGCCGCCGCCACAACGACCCCCAGACGAGATAGCAGCACTATGCAACCACTGGTAAATTACGACGTGTGGACATGGATACGGAGAGTCAAGTACTTGATTGCATGGGTATCGTCGGTTACACCATCACCTTTCGCACCAAAGTCCTATGAGAAAGATCAACGACGCGCTCATGAGGAGGTCAAAGGCAAACCAACCTTGACATTTCGAAAGACTTGATAACCCGGGTTTGAATGATACGCTGAAATTCCTTGGTGCTTAATGTTCTCCATCCAAAAAGCATCTCCAGGACCACTAGTTCCAGGACCAAGAGGTGCTGAACACGTCGAGCCAAGCTTCGCAGAGACAAGGCCGGTCAATGTAGAAGCCACGATCGCGAAAGCTCCAAAATTCAGACGCATCGTGACAAAAACGGAGAAAGGAGCCGAACTCTCGTTCGTTTTGGCAGCAGCTCATTCTTGAACCTTTTATAGTCTGGGTATCATACGATGTAGTTCGGATGATGAGGCAGAGAAAGAGAGTCTGAGGTCACAATGGATCGACACAAACCTTTCTCAGATCTCGGAGCCAGAGCGCGTGACGGATATCAAACGCCAGTATGACAGAAGCTCATAGCCTCAGGCCATGCCATGATTAGATGTTGAGACATAATTTGAAGCATCATGCATCAGGTGTTCAGTCTAGAATCAAGCTTTCGGGCTGACTCCGCGGCCTCGACGCTATTATGACGAAGAAGGATTTTCAGTGAACTTTATAGGTTAGTGCTTGAGATGGTCCGGGTGTAAATGAGACCACGTGGAAAACGATAGACTCAAAATTGTAGTAAAGGTCACCCAGAGTAGGAGTGAATGTCTGCATCGGTCTGACCTCGGAACCAAAGGAAAAGATTCAAAAGCCTTAGACTACTTCTACTTCAAGAGTAACTCGACGGAAGTCCTATAAGAAGAACGAGGACCAACTCGGATGCTATCGAGACCGACATTGAGACAATCGTTAGCTTTTGAATGATGCCCTCGATTGTTCAGAAATGAAAGCCGATGTCACTCACAATGCAGGACCACGAGCCGGATCACGAGATCTCCGGCACGGGTAAGCAGGGATTACCAATGGAGCTAACATGTCCTGTCAGAATCGGGAACAAGGAGCCGAGCAATAGACCGAGGCCCATTTACGGAAGCCTCACCACCTGTTTCTGTCATTTGCTTTGACCTGACCACTGAATGTGACCAGAAATACTTGCGATACTCAGCACCTGACGACAAGGATAGGAGAGCACTTTCTGAGCCTAAAAGTCACTGAGTGTACGCATGCAGTAGTCTTGGTAGTTTATGGGAAACAAGGCTCATTTTGTAGAGATTGAGGCAGATTTGACGTTGTGATAGCAATCGATTTTGTGTAAGAAAGACTAATATAGTAGAACGAACAAGTTTTTAAGACAAAGGCTCCATTCCAGTTCGTGACAGAAGTTTCCATTGAAGAGGCTTGCTTTTTTTTGACGGGTAGGTGGTCCGGCAAAAGTCTGAAAAACAAAACTTTCTTAAACGTTGATACCATAAGGACAATGATTAGAAAAACAGCGTTTCTCCGATTTCGCAGACCGTAAAAGCTCCTTCCTCAATCCCCGTCTTCTTGCACTCCTCGGCCAACCTCTTGGGTGGTTCGGAGACATCCTCTGTAGTCAAAACCCAAGTTCTAGCGAGAAAAACACGGTATAGACCATTGCCATGAAATTTCTAGTAGAGACTCACCCCCAATGCATCCCAAGAGCTTTTTTCGCACGGATGTCCTTGAAAAGGTGTACACTATCTTGCGGAGCACAGTGAATCGGTGACATGTACTGACGCGGCATATACGCCCTATCATCCGCATCAGTAAGTCTCCGAAGTCTCCATGCAGATCACGCATGATGCAAAGAACATACCCTATAGGTATCATCGCAAAGTCAAACCCACCAAACCGTTCCCCAATTTCCTTGAAAACAGGACACGATGGCATCTCGTCCTCATTCTTCCCATCTGGGACAGCACGATATCCCGTATCACCTCCAAAAAACACTTTCCTGCCGGGCTCACTGTCTTGTGGGCGCACCTCTTCGATCACCCAGCTTGCCCAAAGGGTCTTGAAGTGATCCCAAAGTGTTCGCCCGGTGAAATGCTGCGCGGGTGTGCAAGAAATGTCAACGGTAACTTTGTGTATCACCTGGTCGTCCGTAGTGGGAACGGACACTTCCACGCGCTTAGTGTCCCACCAATCCATGATATGAACGTGGTCGTCAGGGATGCTTAATGACTGGAAGTAACTGCCATTTCCGAGCGGGGCGAAAAAATGTGGGATACGAGGACGTTTGGAGAGAACTCTGATCGTATGCGTGTCAAGACTGGCAGAAAGAGTTAGAGAATGTATGAATCAGTCGACGAAAGATATACACACTGGTCGTAGTGATTATGCTAACGAAACTTGAGAACAGAGTAGATGCGATCGGGAGGAAAACTCACCGAGATCACAACAGCGTCCACCTCGGGTATCTCTTCAATATTACACGGCGGCTCTAAAAACAGAATGAGATTCGTTAACAAATCTCAAGAATGCGCAACCCACGTGTATATCTCTTTGGACCAATCCACTGACTGGGAGAACAGCGATCGCTGAAGACAGGATCGAACAGAATTCTAGCACCACGGTCACCAAAGTCAGAGCGTGAAGGCATTTCAATCAAGAAACACGCATGTCCGAGCCATGTTGACTTGACCTTGTCCTTATGGCTCTGTTCTGCAGCTTCCACGGCATGCCAATTTGGCTTGCGAATAGGAATGAGACGGCTAGCGTCTTTAGACACTGCTGGGAATTTGCGGAATTGTGACATCAGCTAGCAACATCGTTAGAATGCACGTCCCAGAAATCCTCAAATATACCGTACATAGAGCATATCTTTTAAGCCATTGTTCTTCCAGCTTGGCCATGGGTTGTGGAAGCTGGAGCATGAGGAGTCGTCCCAATGATCAGGCGTCCCATGTGTCTCTTTCTTCCGAGCTATTGCTGAGACGATGACGGAAGTAGACATGAATTGACTGCGTGTCGGCTATATTTGAAAATAAATGTGAAGGCGTCACGTTTGGAATCCGCAGCCCACAACACAGCCCCGATTGCCCATGCCCTTGCGTGAATGCCTCCTCGCGCTCTCTGAGTTTCCTCTGATCCTCACAAGCGTGGCTTCCCTGTGGCTTCCTCATGGCGATAACCAAGTTAAGATGATCATAGAGCACGATGCTGCAACTTTAATAGTAAGCTAGCCGTCCCAAGCGTCATACGTTCTATGGTGTTTCTTCGGCCACCGTGTACTGTCTCTCTGCCACGTCTTCGGTTTCGGAGGATGTCGAAAGCGAAACCATACAGAGCCGTAATTCGTTGCTAATCAGCCACTGATCGTGATCTATTGGCGATCTTTTTTTGAGTCCTGAATTTTCGATCTTGCTTTAAGGTTCTAATTTGATACACGAGGATTCACAACAATGTTTCAACCTGATACGCTCCAATCGCATGTTAATGAAATGGGTGCCATTACTTGCATGTCCAGCAACACACGCTTAGCGACTCGAAATTTCGTGGTCGAAGGGCCCGGAATCCGATTTACATTATAAAATTCGAAACATTTGCACTGGTCCCATATCTTACCCTGATAGTGTATTTTTTTTATGAATCATGGTCTATTCCATTTCCTCGACTGCCCATGGATTCGATGTTCTCGATCTCAGCGGGCTAGCTCGAGTCACCTCAAAAACCTTCGAACGCCTTGTGCCCTACGCTTTCATACAATGTCCGTAAGTCTACATGTACCTAGTTTATATCTCTCGGTGCACCCAGTTCCTGCTCGCAGGTCTTCGCCCGAAGCACGACAAACCATAGAAAAAGTCACGAGCAAAATTCAAGCCTACATTGAGGCTATCGATACGAGTATCTATGCCATCCAGATCACCTATCGAATGAGCAAGATCGCTGCGGCTCTTTGGACTAATACTGTTTCGTTAAATGAGGAGCAGACTCTCGCAGAACGAACTCGGCGGCAGAAACATCGCAAAGATTTTGCCATACTTGCTGATGAAGCATTAAACAAGTCCCAGAAGACGACTACTATTTTCAAAAAGGCCCAACAGGAGTTCTATAAGGTACGCGGCCTCTCTTTCTATCTTTCGGTACTAGAAGATGTTGTCTAGATTGCGGCGTTCACAAAAGACATGGATTGCACCTTAGAGATACCGGTTGACCCGACTCTTCGTAAATTTATTCCTGACAACACTCACATGTATGTAGACTAACGAAAACCTTCAGCTGACCTGATAAAGAAGCCTCTTAAAGACATTGGACCCGACCTTGTCTCTAACCTCAACCTCCTTGACGACTTCACTCGTCGCAGCTCCGACTTCACCACCTGGTGCGTGTGGATTAATTCCAGTATCAGCGCAGGCGATGGACCCGTCGTCCCACCCCAAGATGGCTCCTTTGTAGACGGAAATACCATTCGCTTGAAATGGGATAGAGTCCAAGCAGACTGCCTTATCTATCACAGCATGGTTTGTCTACAAGTGATCCATGCAAGGCATACAGCTTACTGTCTCTATAGATTTCTGAAGTCCTAGATCGTTACAATTCTATGCTCACCGCCTCTTCAGACGTTTGGTGTTCTACGATGCATGAGCTGAATCGAGGTGCGCATGCCAAGGCAGCTAGGGGCACGGGCCGAACGATGGGTCGAGGGACAAAACTGCCTTGGAAGGTGTCACACATACTACAAGATGCTGTTCGACACCTCTCTTGCCATACACAAAGCAATTTTGCGGTGTGATTTCGCAGACTTCAGAAATGCATTGCATCTAGGTAATTAACGTGAGTCGCTCTCATCCGTATCTCGACATTAATAAATAACCTCGTGCCCTGTAGCATATCTGTAGAATTCCCCGATGGGAGCTTTTAACTTGAGTGTACACGCACTAATCCAGAGTAATGTGCATGTTGTATCATCAATATTCCTAGATCGTGCAATGCGTGAAATTGATGCTAGATTTTGAAAAAGCGATAACGGGGAGCGACTAGAAATTTAGGAACAAGGCTGACCTGTCTTTTGGTTGAAGTAGACAATGGTGAGCTTAAGCACACTGACAACAAGATACTTCGACAACTGACGTTGCAAATTCATTGAGCATAAGCCAGATGAAGGATGAGCCAGAGGGATCCACAAGGCAGGCTTTTTGGTTGGGGATGACTGGTCCGACCTGTTGAGGAAACTTGTCAGAGGATCTTAACAGGTCCTGTTTTGTGAACAAGAAGGGAAAAAAAGTCTGCTACTGATATAAATGATTGAATACTAACCAGATATAGTCATTTATCCTGGACTGATGCATCATATTTACATAGATCTATTTCCTAGAAGTCTGTACCTAAGGTGCAGGAGAAGAGATGGAAGGCAACACAAAAATTACAGATTGTGAGCTTGATACCTTACACAAACATTACTTACAATTGTTATCCTGTTTATTTATATTTTCTATTTCATTATTATCATTTTTATGATTATACAAGAGCTATCCATTTTGTTCAAACACTATGTACAGTGATCCCAACAATTGGAATACTTCTGTCTTGTGTAAACACTGAGATAAATCTAGTGAAGTATGCAATGCTGGTACATATGCCAAAAAACCCTAAACCTCGACCACAAGCCTTCAAAGCTGATCAGCTTCAACATCAATTTCAACAGCTTCTCCAGTACTTGATTCAACCTGCAGCAGTGAGAGTGTGGCTATGGGATCACATGCTGTGCCCAAACCTTTGGACCAAGACAATCATATTGTCCTGCGAAAAAAAAACAGCCAGAGTTGATGCCAGATGTGTTGACTTCCAAGAACACCTACAAAGGTGATGGGTACCTACTTTGTTTGGCAAAAGTCAACTTTCAGGGCACCAAAACCTTGACTCGGGAATGTCAGTCAGTACTCACCATTCATGCGTGCTAATCCTAGCTGGAAATTGACAAATCAAAGCTGCAAGGGCACCAAAACCTTGACTCGGGAATGTCAGTCAGTACTCACCATTCATGCTTGCTAATCCTAGCTGGAAATTGACAAATCAAAGCTGCAAGGGCACCAAAACCTTGACTCGGGAGTGTCAGTCGGTACTCAGCATTCATGCTTGCTAATCCTAGCTGGAAATTGACCAATCAAAGCTGCAAGTTTTGTTACATGTCAGGCCATGATATCAGCACCATCACTTGTACAGTCAACATGGTATATGTGCAAATGCAACTTGTAAGGCCAATGGGTAGAACAGTTCTAAATGTGACGATGATACATAGAGCAAAAAGTAAATGGGTGTGTGAAATACCTGGTGAGGCCAAGTCACTCAGAGATTTAGAAACCAATATTTTGGGTTCAGTTATGGTTTTTTTCCCATTGATTCCTAATTTTAGCACGTGGACAAGGCTCGGTCCGGATCTCTCGTCCTGAGTCCTCGAGTCAACTAGCAATTTGGTTTCTTTGATAATGTGGAGCTTATCACCAACATCTTTCTCTGCACTTGAGCCTGCCACGGCCATTTCTTGTGATTTCTGGAGAATGGGGATATTTTTGTACACATGGATTAATATACATAGTTTTACTGGGTTGCGGGTGCTACAATGGCCACTAGTACTGAAATGTCTACGGGGTATCAGTGAAGAGAATCGAAGGGACGGGACAAGACATACCATCTCTTTTTCCGCCTGTAAAGTGTTTTCCGACCTCTCTTGCGCGTCTAGCAAATGGAGTCTCGTTTGGGTCTGGCTCTGGGGGCTTGGGTTTGCGCTCGCTGACGGAGCGTGCACGGGAACACAAGGCCTCGCTGAGCATAGCTGCCATGGGGCCCCTGCGGAGATCTGAGCTGAGATGGGCCCATGTTCGTCGGAAACGAGCGACCTCGTCGAGGACGTCTTCGTCCCAGAGGTTGTCGCTGAGGCCGTCAGAGGCGAGGATGAGGATGTCGTCTGGGAGTACGGGGACAGTGAGAATTCGAGCAGTGGTGCGGGGAGTGGGGGTTTGTTGTAAGGTGAGGGAAGGAGGTGAGAGCTGGACGGGGGTGTTCCAGGCCCACCACATGTCGTCAGAGCGCCAAACGATTTCTGTGTCGCGTACGACCATGCCCATGGAGTCGCCGACCTGTGCAAGGTGTACGGCGGGCTGGAGGGAGTCGGAGAGGTAGGCGATGAGGGCGGTGGATGAGCCAGTGTGGAGGGGCGTGCCTGTGGGGGAAGTGTGTGCTTTGACGGTATTATCGTAGGCACGCTCGAGGATGGAGAGAATGTCGGGGAGTTGGTGGTCAGAGGCAAACTCGGAGGCGGCGTAGTGCATCAGCCGGCGGGCAAAGAGTGCGCTGGCGCTTGGATGTGATTGTGTGTGTTTTGACCAGCCGCCGACGCCGTCAGCGACGCCGAGAGCGTTGCCGCGGATAAAATAGGCATCTTCGCCGACTTGGACGGCGAGATCCGGCGGGAGAAAGGGCGGATGTACAAGTTGTTTGGGGATGCCGTAGGCACCGACGTCGAGGCGGTAATGTGTTTTGGAGTGTTTGCGAGGGAGAGGAAGGGGGAGCGGGTCTGAGAGGGGGCAGGGCGAGTCGAGCGGGAGAAGGACGTTCGGGGTCTCCGGGCGAGTCGGAGTGAGTGCAACGTGCGGCTTGGTTTTGCGAGGCGGCGGGGGCGGCGGGCGTTCGATTGGAAGAGCGTAGTAGAGCGACGCAGAATTGGACCGAGCCCGCCGCGTCGCCGAGCCAGCTCGCGGCAGCAATCGCAGTCCGCTCTTCATTGTCGTTGTGTTGAAAGAATTCCGACCCGCTCATTTCTCATTTTATACTCCCACGTGATTCTCTTCCAATGTCTCTCTACGCATCTTATGCAGACGTCCTCTCTCTCTCCCATCCCATTCGCGATGACCTCCAAGCCATATTCGACCCTCACACTGGCTTTGCACCAAGGATGCGCCACGTTTGTCGCCACCAGTATGTCCTTGTTCCTAATCCTCCCAGCACTTCCTGACCCCAAACAGGCTCGACGACACTACTAATGACCTCGATGCTGAACTGCTCAGAATGGAAGAGAGAACCTGGGGTCTTCTTCAGGCCGTTATGCCGTACGTGCTCGCTGTCTTAGAAGCAGCTACATACACCAACGATCATCCAGTGCACGAAAAACCGACCCAACAGACCTCCCCAACCCTCGCACACTCCTCACACAAAACCCCTACACACCCACGTCCACACTCGCACAAGCAATCATGGGCCACTCGCCCCTCCTCACCGAGCTCGTCGTCGTACGCGAGTGGCTTCAGGAGACAGCCCCCACGCCCTTTGGACCAGAAGCGACCACCGGTTATTGGAGATTTACAAAGCTAGGCGTCATGCAGGCTCTTAGATCTGGTGCCCCAGCCAGAGAAGCCCTCGTCAGTAGAATGGATCCCGATGCATGTGCGACAGCCAACACTGGTGGGCTAGCAGTCGATGATGCAGTGAGTGTCCAAAACCTTTTCAACTCTCTCCGCCCTCATTCGTGCCTAGAATTACGAAAAGACTCTTGCAATGGCTTTGTATACCTGTGTTAGAGCGGGCAGGTTGGAGGACGCCATTGAAATGTGCAGAAAAGCTCACCAGCCCTGGAAGGCTGCCAGTATCAGAGGTGCAAGGTTGTTTCAGTGGCGAGCAATTTGTACGTGTGCCTTTTTGTGTCTGGCATTTGTGCTTACTTACGCCTTGTAGCAACTGAACAAATCGACGACGACGACGACGACGACGAAGATGATGATGATTTCGATGTTTGGTCTGGCAATAGACAGCGAAAACTATGGAAATCCACATGTATACGTGCCGCTCTCAGTGTGCGTTGATTTTTTTTTCCTCTCCTTGCCTTGGCGCCGACGCGCCCTCCAGACCAACCTCCCAGAATATGAACGCGTGCTCTACGCCGCTCTCGCACCATCCCAGCAGACATTGGCAGTTCTCAAGACCGCGTGTAGAACCTGGGAAGACTATTTGTGGGCACAGGTTTGTGTCTTGTGCGAGGAGAGGGAGAGTGGCCAGATGGAGAGGCTTGGTGGCGGCTTCTGGGAGAACGGCAGGGTGGGCGACGAAGACTACGACGGTGGCGACCACGACGACGATGAGAATGTGTGGGTCACGAGGGTTGGCGAGGCGCTCGAGACTTTGAAGGATATCCCCGTCGTTGAAGGGTCCGCCCGTTTCTTATTTTTCTGCAGTCCCAAGGCTAATTGTCCTCCACAGACTCGGCTCAGAACACGCGTTTCATTATTCACAGCTGCACATCATTCTCGACAAGACTGATCTGATGATTGAAAATTTCGCGGATGCCCTCAGGACCGGGTCCTTGCCCGCTTCTTCGAGAGAGTGCGTCTGTTCTTTTTACCCCCAACTCTCATTCATTCATGCGCACAATCTAGGCACGCCCCGTTGTGTCGCTTCTTTGCGCACTTGTGTTTGTATTTTCAAATGATTGATATTCCAGTACCCCCGCTTGCGACACAGGTTATCCTAGAGTCGTATCTACAGGTTTTAGAGGTACCGCATTCTCTTCTTTTCTCGTGAAGTGTTCCTCACGCACCACCCACAGGCTGCAGGCCAGCGCGAGCTGATCGCATTGTACGCTCGTGCGCTCGGCGATAATGCCGTCGAGCGATATGCCATGTTCCTTGTTTCGCTCGAGCTCTCGGCCGACACGTCAGAGCGCCGTCTGGCGCTTCTGCGCGCGAGCGACCACGGGTTAGATATGGATCGCGTGGCGGTCGTGACTGCCGAGAGGACCATTGAAAAAGCGTTCGAGGTGCGAGCGCTAGCTGATTTCCTTTTCTTTTCTGACTTTGCCTCAGGCTCTCCCGCCGTTGCGTGGATCATTACCGTCAATTATTGCTCTCCAGCCACCACCGATCCACCCAGAACTCTTACTTCTTCGTTCGATCGAGTGGACGACTTTTAAAGAAACGACGTACCCTACCGCACTCGAGCAGGCCAATGTCATCCTGCGCTATTTTCTCGGTACGTTTCTCTCTCTCTCTCTCTCTCTCGAGCGCGCGCGCGTTCATCCCGCTGATTTCCGCTCCCTCTCGAAGCCTCGGGTCGTGTGGCGCTCGCGAAACAGCTCCTGGATATGCTCCCGCCAGAGCTGGCGGCGATCGGCGAGCCAGAGGAGATGGCGACAGAGTACCTCCATTATAGGCAATTTTTCGTTATTTGGGAGACGCTCGATAAGGTCGTCGAGTCGCAGGCGCTCGAGGTCGCTAGGATGAATAGGGAGACCAGGTTGGCGTGGTTGGATGATTATCGGGTTGGTTGTTTGCGCTTTTTTTTTTTTTTTTGGATGGGATTGTTCATTCTTGGGGCTAGGCGCTTGTTGATCGGGCCCATGAGCAGATTACGAAACTTTTGGAGTCGGAGTGGTTGGTTACGGATGTGGAGACGCCTGGTGGTGCGTTTTTTTTTGCGGATGCCAATTCTCTTTCTCATGATCCTTTTTTTTTTTTTTCAGGGAATCGGCGGAGACGAGAATTGATTCGTGTACGCCAGATCTATGTCCCGGAACTGATTGTCCGTCTACATTCGTTGCTTGTCGGTTCGCGCCATCATATAAAAGAGTGCGTGCTGTCGGTCGCCCGTGTGCTCCTGCTCCGTCCGCTCCGTGATTTTATCCATCTCCTCGCTGACCCTGCTTCGCACAGAAATCTCACCCGCGCGCTGCATCTGGTGAATACCGTTGCGGACTCGAGATATAAGTTGTATGAGGATTTCGTTAATGAGGATGGGAGAAGGCTTGATGATTATCTTGGCGCGGTACGTCAGGCTGTGCTGGCTGGTTTGGAGGCGGGGGGATCGGATCCGTTTAGGGTGCTTTTGTTGTAGTTTTCTTGGTTTCTTGCTTGGCTTTGTGTCGTCGCCTGGATGGGTGTGGCTTGAGCATGGGCGGACACGTTAGCATCGATATGGAAGTATGAAAGGAAGGACCCCCCACCCTATGTGTGCTCGGCAGTTTTTGGCCCTCTGGTTTTTAATTGGGTCCACTCAGGCTTGTTGAAATCCGAGGGATTGGTCAATACTTTGTGAATTTAGAGCAGCGTTGTTCTGAAGGGCTCTTACTCTTGCTTTTCTGTGTTCCTACTTGACAGCGGATGGTCGCCCTTGAGTACTCTATGTAGAAGGCACTGTAACCGTAAAGTAGGTAATCCTCTCCAAAATTACAAAGTGGAATTAGAAGCGGAAGCAGGAGAAAAGGCCAAATTGTCAGAGGTGGAACAGTATCACACCTAGGGCTTCATGCATTCATGGGCGACACACAATCAACAAATGAGCCAGAAGACTCGATGTACGCTGTGTGATTAGAGGCTAAAGATAAGGTGAGTCTCCGAGATTACCAAAGTGGAACTAGAAGCAAAAGCTGATTGAGCTGAAGGGTCATTTCAGTATCAGAGCGGGAAAGAAGGAGATGAACCATATCCCGTCTGTACACGCGGAGAGCAATTGTTCGAGGGCCAACAGTACCACATCCAACCGTAGCTCAGGGCTTCATGTGGGCCACACACAATCATGAATGTGAACAAGAGCAAAATGGTGACAATAAGCCAAAAGATGCTGATTCTACGACTGCTGCATTGCAAACCCATACGCACGACATTGTTTGGTCGAACGAGAAAGTCTCAATCTACGCGCTGTGTGATTAGAGGCTAAAGATACCACCAGCCCGTCGTCTACTTTGTACGGGGTGCATTAATACAAGTGATATTCCCAACCCTACAGTTAGCCCAATACCGACGGAAACGAGCTTCAGAGCGGTTTGAAACCCGGAAAGGTAGGAATTAGAGTCGCCGTGGGTTTGTTGAGATACGTAGTTCAGCAGGCCACCGCTTCCGAGGCCCGAGGGGACTTGGAAGAGGATGCCTGTAATCTGTGGAAACAAAATAAACATCGTCAACTCCAGGTCGGGCTTTCTTGTAGCGCAAGGACGAACCATGACCACAAATGCATTACCTTTAAAAAGGCGGGCATATATGTTGGCAACAATCCCAACTGCAAACGCGCTAGATCAAAGTTCACCAAAAGATCGTTAGGAACGGGGAAATGATGGCTCACCCAACTGCGGCACTAATGTCAGACTGATTAACGAATGCGGTCCCTGTAAAGTGATTGGTAACCCAGCCGACGCAGGAAATACCAACGAGTAAGGGCTATACTATGTGAAAATTCTTAAAATCACCGAATAGAGATAATCTGACATACCAACTCCGTTCTATTATAGGGCGCTTGATTTCGCAGGCTAATAAACAGCGAAAACATAGGTACCGTCAGAAAGGCTGTCAGGAATGAACCTCGACACTCTCTCTAACCAAAGGGGGTAAAAACCCACCCCAGAGTTTCGATGGCGTTTGCTGATACCAAGGAGCACCCTCATAGTGGCTAATTGCACAGACAACGTCGGTTGAACCAACGATCTCCTTTCCCGTGATTTGCACAAACGCTTTTTCACCCATCTCCAGCCCGAAGCCTAGAAAAAGCGCATATACTATGGCATAGCAGAGACGCACAGAACCTGCGACGATATTGCGCGACATTATTTCTAGGGCACCGTTGAGAACAATGAATCCCTGATGATAAATGAACAGTGGCAGTTTCAGGGACAGGATAAGTGTAGCTTACGGGGAGAATCAAGACAACAGAGCTTGATGCAACAGCTGAATAGCAAAAATAACGAGAAGCGGCGAGCGCCGCAGCGATGAAACTAAACAAGGTAGTGACTGTTACTCTGGAAAAGACTTCAACAGCCCGGTGACGCAGATAGATATGAGAGACCTACTCAAACACGTTGGAGTATAATTCATTGTGAACACTCAGTAGCCGAATGATGATGAGCAAGGCACCCATAGGAAAGACGATTAAAGCATCAAGAAAGCTACCATCGAAACTGACTGTGCAGATGGAGCTCGAGCACATGCCGCCGAAAAAGACAAGTTTCCACCAGTTGTACAGCTGAGGTCTACGCATGATGTTGTCTAGCTCCGCAGATGCGTCTGTTACCGATAGCTTGTCATGGATGACCTGAGTAGTATTGATGGATATAAGGCCTTCGAGAACTGACTGGAAATATAGACTAACCTTCCAGTATAACTGATACGCATCAGTAAGTTTGAGAAGGTCAAGAGAGCTCCCTTGTCTTATAATTTTGACGTTACTTGTGCTCGTGGAGCTATCATCAAAGCTAACAAGTAGTACATCTGGAAGATAGACGCAGTTCATTTCAAGGTCCAGAACGTGAGCTGTGGAGGTGATCTGTGACTGGAGGCGGTGTGAAGGAGCACCGAACATCATCATAGCCCTCGCAAACTTGAGAATGAACGCTTGTCGTTGAAATATACGCGCGACGTGATGCGTAATCTACCAGTGTCGATTTGACAAAAGTGAAAAGGCACGGGAAAGCGACGCACGAAGACTCTAGCTTGTTTCCTTTTCCGCTTTTTATCCTTCCAATTCTCGGCATCAAAGGGCCGTTTCAAGTCTGAGAACTTCTCTTCCTCGAACACAGGTGACGTGCTTCGGGCGGGCGTATTCGTCCCACTACGCATACCAAAATTTCGTATCCAGGGGATCGACATATCTCTGAGCATACCTGTCCGCTTGTACCGCGATGGGCCAGGATCTGTGGCAGTTGGAGAAGCCGGAGAGCTCAATGCACTCAAGGTTGACGATGCGTACGATAATGTATCATCATACGTACTTTGTACACGACTTGGGGCTCTTGAACTCATGCTATATGGTCGAGGCTTCTCGTCAAACGAGTATCTGTGATGTCAATTAAAGGGCAAGTAAGAGGTCGCACTAACGGGACAATTTACCTGGATAGACGATAGCCTGGTCGTTTAATATCAGGTTGAAGTTGACTTTGAGCAGGCGCAACAAAACCAGTAAGGTTGCCGGTGCTCGCTATAAGAGGACTGAACACCCCCGCTCCACTTCGTATCTTCGAATTTTTGTGGCGGTGGAGAAAGGTTGACGGAGAAAACTTCGACTCCGTTGGTTCACTCCCAGGGAGCGTTGCTTGCCGACTAAGGCTAGGTGACTCAGGAGTAATTTCCCTCACTAGGTGTGAATGAGGTGGATCAACGCGAGATTTGGAACCTATAGGACGGGTATGGTCCTGGGGGCGATGCACACATGAACAGTCGGGGTCGGAAGGATTGTCGAGAGAAAGAGAATAACCACCTGGCGTTGACACTCCTGATGTGAGTTCTGGCTCCTGGCCATATAGTGAGAGAAGAGTCGACAATATGCCTCTGCCTTGCATCTGGGGGGTTTCGATACCTGTGCCTCGCTCAATATCCGTGTCTGAGCTGTCGTTCAATCTCCAGCCTTCATCGAACATCCTCTTCGCCTTGTCCCATCTGCTGCCTAGCTTCAGATTCTCTCCAAACCGGCGTCTTCTTACGTGGCTATCAACAACCTTTTTCGCTTGTTCCTGAGCAATATTGAGAGAGTCCGATCTTCCTGGTAACCCTACATGTTCTGTAGCGTCGATGTAATGTCCCGGTACATGATGCTGTGGCCACGTTGAACCCGAAGGACTGGTGGGAGAGGATTCTTCGCTCTGCATGCCACTCAGAGAGGGGGGGCTCTGCATATGACTGTCCGATATTCGAGGAGCCGACCCCACTTCACTGATATCCATGGGTGTGCAGGCTCCGATTGTAGCGGGTAGTGATGTACTCGAGCAGTTAACGAGGTTTTATGGCGCTCCAGGGCCTGTGTAAGCCTCTGAAAAGCTGCGGGCTGGAAAAACTTTTCAGTAAAAGCAGTTGCAATTGTTTCAACATCACCCACATCTAAGCCCTGTTCGTCCAGACTGTGTGAGCTGTAGACTGGATCCCTATCCAACCACTGAATTCGGCGCGGTGTCTTTATACCTGGTGTATAAGAAACGTTGCCGATCCGCTTTTCTTCTTCTGGCTGTTGTGGTGGAGACATGCTTGAACGATTCGATCAGTGGGAATCGAAGCGAGTGTTGCCAGCCGGTAATGGATTCGTCCTTGCCTCAAGCAATTTTGCCAACTCTATAGTGTGGAAAACAACAACTGTTTCTTCTTCTTGAGCGGTATTTGCAAAAGTCAGGCCGTCACACAATGAAGGATGAGCGAGCTGCGAAATCGAGACAATCTTTACACGCGCTGACGTCAGGACTCTCACGAGCAAGGAATTGGGTCCGTGTAATCTAAGCTTGCTCTTCTGCAAGATAGGAAACTCTGCGTGGTGCTTCGCTTTACATGAAGAAAACTCTTGATGACGGGGAGCACTGCTAGCAATAGGCAATAAGGGATTCTGTTGAGGCCAGAAGCACCAATTAAGCTACGTTCTGAAAAGAACCAGTATAGACAACAGAGCCACACGTTTCATAGATCCCAGGAACTTGGAATCGCAAAGGACGGCGGCCAGGCAACCACAGTCAATGCTGTGGAGCGATTTTGACCCTTATAGTATTAGAGAAGACAATGCATGAGTACACAAGTATGTATAGATATAGATACGTACTATACTAAACAATACCATCCCCGATGGTTTTGGATCATCCTCTGCCAACAACACCAAGGACATGGCTAGTTCGTGATTTGTTCCAAGCGTCAGAGAACACAAGGTGCCAGCTCGCTATAAGCATTGTAGGAAGAACAATGGGAGAGCATGCTCGTAGTAATTGACCCAGTCGACGACTCAGCAAGGACTTCAAAAGGACAATCCTCGGGCAATCCTGCACTGAAGGCAGCGTTGCTGATCAGAACACAAATAGATGTGCATATCACAGAATTGAGATTGTACAAAATAAACAAGATATCTGCCAAATCTTGTCTGTAAAAATTTTCTACTGTAGACAGTGCCGTCTACAGTATCTACGGAAAAACCATCAATATTGTCAGTAGCAAGCAATAGGCAGATTTGGGCTAAGTAGTCATACCTGCCTGACCCGCCTGGGAACGATATGAGTCAACAATCAAAAACCCCACCCATTATAAATTTCGAACTCCACCCATAAAAACCAGCACCTAAATTTCTTGATGATTCACGGTCAAGATTCGATATGTGGTACATGTTAACAAATGCATTATGTATCATTGCAGTCATGAATAAATGATTAAAAAGAGGTAACCCATAGCTCATAAACAGGAGATGAATAACGACACTGACATGTAATAATAAGAGTCAACAATAATGATGAATGGAAAAAGCATGAAAAAGACAAGCCGATGGATATATACACAAATTCCGCGGTAATGTAGTGGTGCGAAAGCATTTTGAGCCGCCGTCCGTCGTCCCTGACATAGTTACAAGCAAAGCGTCATGTTTCAGGCTTGACCCGCCAGAGAACCGCGGCGGCGGCGACACCGAGGACTAGCACTCCCACAGCTGCTTGAAGCTGTATCTAGTAAAGGGATAAGCTCTTCGACACATAAAAGATAAAAGAAAATGGCGTACAAAGTCCCTTTCTCGACGGGTGGCAGGTTTCACGGACGTTGTTGTGTTATCGTCGATCACTGACCCATTTGTAGAATTTGAAGAAATGTAGACAGACGACTCTGGTGTGGCTAGAGTCTCTGCGCCGCTCTTTGATCGTACACCAAGTACAGTGTCGTCGCCATCCTCCTCTTCCTCTGGTACCTGATAAACATTTTCTTGCCTCACCCTTGCTTTTAGCGAACCCGTCAACGAACTTGTTGCGGATTCGCCTTTGAAGGGAACCGCTTCCTCCGACGCAAGAGTAGCATCTGTGTCATCATCTCCAGACCCTGGCGAAGCACTCCTCGACCGATGCCTTGATCTACCCCTTCTCGGCTTCCGCCTTGAACGATTTGAGTCTGACGACAGACTTCTAGGGCTAGGGGGAGTCACAAGCCCAATGTGGGACTTTGCATCTCCATTCGCCAATGGGGCATGCTGTTGTTGCTCCAGCGCAAGCAATTGCTCCTTCTGCCGCAGTTCAATTTGTTCCTGTTGTGCTTTGAGCGCCACGGCGGTGGCGCCCAGCTTCTCGAGTCCAGAATCCATGCTCCGCACCTTTCCTTCCAACTGCTCCCGTGCCTGGTTCAGTCGCTCGCGCTCCTTGTCCCAATCCTCACGGATGCTGCTCCACTGACCTTCCATGCCCTTCTTCCACTCTGCAACCATTGTGGTAAGACTCTCGCGCTCGTCAATAACATCAACGGGCAGAGGTGCAGGAGTAGCCGGAGGTGATGCCTGGACCTGTGCGGCAGCGGCAGCCTCCTGTGTGGCCTTGACTGTGGCCTCAAGAGATTGGACTTTGCTTTCGAGAGCAGATATGGTGGACTGTGCCGCAGCATGCTGAGCCTCGAGGGATGAAGTGAGCGTTAGGAGAGAGCCGAGTTGCTGTAAGACCCGTTCCAACGCCTCCTCACTACTAGTGGAAGACGCAGCAACCTTAGAGAGGGGCGAAGAAGGAGAAGAACGACGGGGCACCGCAGCCAACTTGGAGATGGGTAGGTGGGAGCCGAAAGTGTCACCATTGCGTAGACCAAGGTTCGTAGGCTCGGGCGTGCGAGGACGGCCCAGCTCATCATTCCTCCATCTTCTCTCTTCTTCGTCTTGAAGCGCCGCCTGCTCATGTTGAGCTTCCCGCTCGAGATGTGCCTCCCGATCGTATTCTTCTTTTTCATGCTCATCTTCTGACGTCGACGTTATCTCGGAATGTTCCTCCGCTGCTGCTAACTCCTCCTCATCTTCCTCATCCACTCGTTCGAGCTCATGTGGCACAATAGTCAGAATGCTTCTTGCGTCATCGTCGTCATGCACAGACATATCCTCATCCTCCTCTTCATCAAATCCGCCACGCGGTTCATCACGGCGGTGTTCGTCCCCAATCTCGGCTTCTCTACGTTTTGTCTCCATCATCTCGCGTAATGCGCGCACTTCCAATTTGATGTTTTCCTGGTCGGCGAATACACTCTCCAAAACTCGGATCTTATCGACGTGCATTGAGAGCGACGACTGTGTCTCATGGAGCTTCGCCTGAAGGTCTGTCAGTACGGAGGATGTCAGAGCCGGTGACGGGGCGGCAGCAGGCTGTTCAGGCGAAACCGAGGAGGAAGCTGGTCCTAAGTGTTCTTGTGATTGAGATTGCGAAGACCGGACAGGTGGGAGAGTTGACGGGTATGAAGGGAGGTTGGAAGGCTGGAGCAAAGGGTCAGACGAGGAGATTAGTAGAGATGAAGAGGACAGACGAGATTTCCTCCCAGGGTATCGTGTATTTCGTTCATAGCGCCGGAGAGTGTATGAAGCTCAGATCCGGTCTCACGGCTCTTTTGAAGCTCGCCCTGAAGCCGACTAAGGATGTGATCAAAAGTAAGGCCACTCTTTCCTGGAGGCCGGAGGCTGCCACCCATGCCACCCATGCCACCCATGCCCGGAAGACCCTGCTGTCCCATCTGCGGACGTCGTTGTTGGCCAGGCGCAAAGGGAAATGACGAGCCCGCGCCATTAGGCTGGGCATTGCCTGGGCCAGAATGTGATGGGCCAGGTGTCGCTGATGATTGGTATTGTTGTACATTATGCTGGTTGATTTGCTCTATGCGAGCCGCGACCTGCACATCCTGCTCAGTGAAGACGCAAATGACACGGGCTGCGACTTTGTGATGGATAATAGTTTTATTGTCATCGCCGACGATGTCGATGCCAAATTCCTAATAATCAAATGAGGGAAGGGCGGACGGGATTAAGGCTTACTACATACCACTATGTCATCGTTTTTGAGCTCATTGGGGTCTGACTCAAGGCCTTCGGGACTCAGTCTGTCGCCGTTGATGAATGTACCATTTGAACTCTTGACGTCTTTGATGAAAATCTTTGTTTGTAAGGGGTCAAAGCCCATCCATGAACCGAGAAATAGTGGCGTACCTTTGCAGCTTCTTCCCAGACCTCTGCATGCTGCCTGCTTAGGACCTTGGAGTCAAAATAACCATTCTTCTCGTTTGGAGCAGTCTTTGCATTGGTTTGGCGGCCGATTTTTACACGCTGGCCATGAGCGAGAGATATGTGCTTTGGGATGAAGGAGTCGTTGAGAGGATATAGGTAGAGAGCGGGAAAGATGGACTGGACGAGGGCGGGCATGGCTGCAGCTGGCAGCTTTTGGCGATGGCGCTGGGAATCTGCCAAACAGTCGAACCCTAACCCACGTGCTTTTAACCACAATGTCTGAGCAGCCTCAACAGCCTCAGCGACCAGCGACCCCCACTGCCGACGACGCCGAGCAGTCAACTGTTGAGGGCGACGACGACAAGCCGACACCGTGGCAGGCCATATACTCGCCACAATACAACGCATACTACTTTTTCAACGCTGAAACACAAGAAACGACATGGAACAATCCTCTGGCACCTAAAGATCCTGCTTCCTCACAAGATCCAGTCCCTTCGTCATCAACAGCACCCCAAATTTCTCTCGAGGCTGCTGCCATCGCTGCCGGAATTGACCCCTCTCTTGCATATCTTGATCCCACCCTCCTCGCTTCCGTCCCCGGCGCCTCTAACCATTCTACTTCTGGTCTTCCACCTTCTTTCACCGCAAAATTCAACGCGCGCACAGGTCAGTTCACACGTCCAGATGCTCGCGATCCCTCACACCTTTCGGAACATGCTCGTGCTGCCCGTATGAGCGAGTTCTACTTTGATGTCAATGCGTGGGAAAACCAGCTTGCTGAACAAGGCGGAAGCATCATGGGTCCGGAGGGGAAGAAGCGCAAACGACCTAGTAAGAAGGATTTGGTGCGTTTTTTTTCGTGACCCTTGATCTTGTGGCGTATTGAAGTTAATCTCCCTTCCCCATAGGAACGTTTCAAGGAGCAAAAGAAACAGAAGAAACTCGCCAAGACTGCGTGGCTACGGACGTAGGAAAAACGCATAGAATTGTCGTACATTGTAGTCAGTTTCCCTCAAAGATCAAGTCCCTCGCTCTCGCTTGATCGCAGCACATGCATTCGTGGATGATAATCTCTCTCGCCCCCATGTGGTATTCGAAATGCACTTACACGTCGGACATGCACGTGCCGACAACCACATCCGTGAGTTTTCTATCATAGGTGTGCTGCACCGTTCATTCCCCTACCCATTCTGTTCCAAAATATATTCATAATGTTAATGTTAACGCGTGCACCTTCCGGGAAAGGTCAAAAAGGTGATGCCAATGGATATTGGTAGGCCTGTTTCCGAGTTTGTCGACACGAGTAGACACTCTTGGGACGTGCCAAGGTCGTCTTTGACTCCCTTCTTATCGGTGAGGTTACTCCCTGTGACCTCTGTGACAGGTTTCCGAGGGCCCTTGACGCCACCTAAGCGCTACTATGGCCACTGTCCTATTCAAATTTTTTCTCTATCTTTTGGTAACTGCGTCCCTACGCTTTGGTACGGGGCTCGGTCGGTCCATGGTTTCTCCGGAATGGCTGCACTTACCGGTCCTGACCGTCGTTAAAGTACATCACCTGATACTGCTTTGGACAGTTGGGGATCCGAGTACACTCGTTGATTCCCTAGTAAACTATGATTCGAGTGCTGATCACTTTCGTACCTTGATAATCCATACTCCAGCTTGATCGGCAGTCGAGGCGCCTGTGCATGTCAGTAGTTGTGAGTACTGTTAGTGGTTCCAATGTGAATGCAAATGCGCGGGGGTGTGACGGAGCCGAAGGGGTATCTCGAATGGGGTGTCGTTTGGAGTTGTCGGAATGACATTTGGAAGGGGAGGGATGTACACGAAGATGAGGGGTAGAGGTGGGGCCTGTGTATGAAACTGAAGCTGAAACTGTGGATGAGGAGGCAAAGGTGGGAGCGGTGACGGGAAGAGGAGTGTTATGCTAAACGGTACGTGTGTGAGAATACGCGCGTGTGCAAGACGGCGGGCTTGAGTACGTATGTCTAGTACGGATTCGTACAATGGGGAAGGGAGCGGGTTCTTGTAATCGTGCTGATGGTGGAAAGGCTTGGTTGTAGTCGACGGCATGGGTCCTCTTTTGTCGCAGACAGCCGTCCCAACGAAGACAACGACGTGAATGATCCTGTTGTGGGGTCGCAGCTATTGCTTTCGTCGACATTGTTAATCTCAGTACAGCCATCGTAGATGAATTCCAACCCAGAAAATGTCCTCAAGAGCTTCTCGTAGTCTGGTGAAAACATATCTTTCGCGCTCATCCTAGCCGGCCTCCTTTGTTTTTTGGTGTGCCATGCCAATATTTACGCACCTATGCTACTCTTCGCGTGCCTTTGGGCAAGGCCAAACATATCAATCTTCCATCGAGCCAACTCGGCAACATCCTTCTTCTCGGTGGTCTTTCGGGGCTCCTCCACGCCGGAAGCCGCCCTTGCTTCCTATCCAACTAGTGGGTACCTCTATGTTCGACAATCTTTACACGGAAGATTTGGTGTTCTCTGTCGAGAGGATGGATACTCCAAGAACGTTGGCGCGCAGTTCAGTTACAACAGATTGCATCAATTCAATGTGTGAAGGCAGGATAGAGTTTCGATCGTTTGTTTGCGACTAAGAGTGGCTTGGCCATGAACAACCCCATTTGTATCTATCACTCACGTCTCGTTCAAGATGCATGATACACCACGAAAGACCATGTGCATGTTTACGCATATCAATGCTGAATGAGGGGTTTTCTTGGGCGTATCTTCTCACTGAAGAACACATGGACATATTCTCCTTCGACACGTGGTCATCAAATGGAAAATAAAGATTGGCCATCAGAGGCCCAAGCGTGAGAGAGCCCCTGCAAAGGATGAAACCTCAATCAATGATTGTATACTTTCCTTCCCACTCTCACTATTGAACTCGCAATGCAGACCAACACTCAGAATGAACGTGGATTGAGACTTCTAGTCTTTGGTGTGCAAGCGTGTTTGCAGCCCTCGATGTTACTGAATTCATTTTTCAGATGATGGTGGTATACGTGGCCTTTCTGAGCTCATCATTCTTCAAGAGATCATGTCCCGGCTTATGCACGAACAGAATACTCATTTGATGCCTAAGCCTTGTGATTATTTTGATATAATTGGTGGAATTGGGACTGGAGGGTATGTCAAAAACTTCAAAGTCTATTCTGGGTTCAGATATTCAAGTTGGAATTCTAGTGTCATTGCATTGATGCTTGGTCGGCTCGGCATGTCCATTGATCAGGCCCTATATGAGTATGTCCATTTCAGTAAGAATGTGTACTCCAATGTCAAGACATGGAGCACAAGCCATGAAAAGTTCAAGGCTTCTGTCTTTGTTTCACAAATGGAAAAAATTCTCAAGTCTGCTGGATTTCCAATCAACATATTAATGCAAAATCAGACTTCATGCAAAAGGTAGTCATGTATTTGTTTTGTTCTGTTGTTTGGACTGACTGTCTTGCTTTATCCTTCAAGTTTTGTTGTGGCCCTTCCCTCTGCTAACATGACACCTCGAGTCTTGAGGACATATCAAGTAAGGGCCCATCAAGAATATGACTGTACAGTTGTCCAAGCTGCTCGTGCTACCACTGCTTCTCCTGAGCTGTTTAAACCTGTTGTTATCACTGCTAATGAGCTAAGTGAGACCTTTGTTGGTGCTCGTTTAGGATATAACAACCCAATTAGTGTTGTACTTGAAGAAGCTGTGATGGTTTTTGGACTTTCTCAGAAAGTTGCTTGTCTTGTTAGCATAGGAGCTGGGCATCCTGGCCCTGTATCATGGGAACCTACTAAGCTGTTTGAGAAAAAGATAATAAATCTTCTCTTTCAAATAGCTACAAACTATGAAATGCCTGCAGAGGAGTTTGCAAAACGATATGTACATATACCTGGGGTCTTTTACAGGTTTAGTGTGGAACAAGGACTCCAGGGAATAGTGGATGACTGGAATCAACTGGGAGTTATCAAAACACATTCTTTGAACTACTTAAAAAAAGCAGAAGTTTCACAAAAAGTGGATGTCCTTGTGCATGCTTTGCATAACTGCCCTCAAAAGATAACCCTTGGTGCATTAAGTGAGTAGTCTTAATGAAAATAAATGATTTAGCTTAACATTTGGTTTCAGATGGACATCTTTCATTGAATAACATAGAGGAAGAACTTTCTGATGTTGCTCTTCTTCCTACTGTTCCTGCACCATCTCCCTTGTTTACTGGCAGAGCTGACATTCTGGCCAAGCTTGAAAAATATTTCAGTGATGAACCTTCATTACAAATAAGAGCTCAGAAATGTTTTGTTCTATATGGCTTAGGTGGAGCTGGCAAGACTCAGATTACATTGGAGTTTGCACATAAAAATGAAAGCAGGTACAATAAAATTCTTCATTTTATTGAGATATAATCATTGATATATTCTTAACAGGTTTTCTTCAATCTATATGATTGATGCAAGTTCTAAAACATCAATTGAGCAGTTTTTAGGCCTACTTGCTCAAAAGGCTAAATTAAACAAGGCTACTGCTGCTTCTGCTCTTACTTGGCTTTGTTACCAAAAAACAGAATGGCTGATTATTTTTGACAATGCAGATGATCCTGATGTGAACTTGAGAGAGTTCTTTCCTGATTGTCCACATGGAAATATTCTCATTACCAGTAGAACTGAAGCATCTAAATTTTATGCACCTGGAAAATGCTATAAAATTATAGAAATGTCAAAGGAAGAATCCTTAACAGTTTTCTATAAAGCTAGCCAAAGAAAAAATGAAGCAGAGAGTGAGCATGTTGCTGCAATTGAACTTGTTCATGAATTAAGCTATCTGGCATTAGCTATTGTTCAGGCTGCCAGTTACTTATTTTATAATGAACATGTTCAGATTAGTGAATATTTTGAGAATTACAGAAAAGATAAAGCCACATATTTAGCAGAATCCAGAAAGCAAAAATTAGATAACTACCAATATTCTGTATTTGCAACATGGAATTTGAGTTATGAAAAGCTAAGTGGGAGAGCAAAACAAATTCTCTTGTTTTGTGGTGTACTACATAATTCAAAAATACCTATATCAATTCTACAAGAAGCATGGAAAAGTCTGTCTTCAAACTCTGACTTGGAGATGAATGAACTGGATGAATTCTTAAAATGCTTTGTGAATGAAAATGGAACATGGAATGAGAAACTAGTAAATGAAGGAATTGAAATGCTTAGATCATACTCATTAGTGGAACTCAGTGGAAAGGGAGGAAAGCTGTTGAATCTTCATCCACTTGTGCATGAATGGGCATTGAAATCTATGTCAGAAGACAAACAAGAAAGAGCCTTGAAATATGCCCAACAGATCTTTTGGTGTATTGGAAAACAAGAAATCAGATATGATGACATTGTACAATGGGTGTTGCATATACAGACATTGCTAAAACGAGTAAATTATATATGCTATGATTATAGAGCTGCAGAAAGCTTAGGCAAAATTCTTGTACCTGCTTATTTATGGAGTGATGCTCAAAAGCTGCAGCAGCAAGTGCTGAAAGCTAAGACAGAAGGCCTTGGAAGCAGTCATCCAGACACCATTCAAGCCATGACAGATCTTGCTACAACTCTTTGGTCAAATGGCCAGCTTGAGCAGGCAAAGGAGCTTCATCAACAAGTGCTGAGAATTACAACAGAAGCATTTGGAAGCAATCATTTAAAAACAATCATAGCTATGGGAAATGTTGCTGCAACTCTTTGGTCATGTGGTCAGCTTGAGCAAGCAAAGAAGCTCCAACAACAAGTTCTAGAGGCTATGATAGAAGAGTTTGGAAGCAATTATCTAGGCACTATTAAAGCTATGGCCAATCTTGCTGCAATTATTTGTTCAAGTGGCCAGTTTGAGCAAGCAAAGGAGCTTCAGGAGCAAGTGCTAAAAGCTTGGACAGAAGCATTTGGAAGCAGTCATTCAGGCACAATTCAAGCTATGGCTAATCTTGCTGGAACTATCAAGTTAAGTGGCCAGCTTGAGCAGGCAAAGGAGCTTCAGCAGCAGGTGCTAAAAGCTAGAACAGAAGTATTTGGAAGCAGTCATCCAGACACCATTCAAGCTATGGCTAGTCTTGCTGCAACCTTTGGATTAAGTGGCCAGATTGAACAGGCAAAGGAACTTGAGCAGCAAGTGCTGAAAACTAGGACAGAAGCATTTGGAAACAGTCATCCAGACACAATCAAGGCTATATCTAATCTTGCTATAACTTTTTTATCAAGTGGCCAGTTTGAGCAGGCAAAGGAGCTTCAGCAACAAGTGCTGAAAGTTAGGACAGATGCATTTGGAAGCAACCATCCAGAAACCATTCAAGCTATGGCTAATCTTGCTATAACTCTTAAATTATGTGGCTGGCTTAAGCAGGCAAAGGAGCTTGAACAGCAAGTGCTGAGAGCTAGGAAAGAAGTCCTTGGAAACAGTCATCCAGACACAATCAATGCTATATCTAATCTTGCTATAACACTTTGTTCAAGTGGCCAGCTTAAGCAGGCAAAGGAGCTTCAGCAGCAAGTGCTAAAGGCTAGGACAGAAGCTTTTGGAAGCAGCCATCCAGATACCATTCAAGCTATGGACAATCTTGCTATAACTCTCTGGTCAAGTGGCCAGCTTAAGGAGGCAAAGGAACTTTTTCAACAAGTGCTGAAAGCTACAACAGAAACATTTGGAAGAAATCATCCGGAGACCATCATTGCTATGGCCCACCTTGCTAAAACTCTTTGGTCAAGTGGCCAGCTTAAGCAAGCAAAGGAACTTCAACAACAAGTGCTGAATGCTAGGACAGAATCTTTTGGAAGCAATCATCCCGATACTATTCTAGCTATGGCTGATCTTGCTGCAACTCTTTGGTCAAGTGGCCAGCTTGAGCAGGCAAAGAAGCTTCAGGAGCAAGTGTTGAAGGCTAGAACAGAAGTATTTGGGAGCAGTCATCTAAATACCATAGAAGCTATTCCTAATCTTGCTGCAACTCTTAGGTCAAATGGCCAGTTTGAGCAGGCAAAGGAGCTTGAGCAGCAGGTATTAAAAGCTAAAACAGAAGTATTTGGAAGCAGTCATCCAGACACTATTCAAGCTATGGTCAATCTTGCTACAACTCTTAGGTCAAGTAGCCAGCTTGAGCAGGCAAAGGAGCTTGAGCAGCAAGTTTTAAAAGCTAGGACAGAAGCCTTTGGAAACAGCCATCCAGATACAATCAAAGCTATGGCCAATCTTGCTGCAACTCTTAGGTCAAGTGGCCAGCTTGAGCAGGCAAAGGAGCTTGAACAGCAAGTGTTAAAAGCTAGGACAGAAGCCTTTGGAAACAGTCATCCAGACACAATCAAAGCTATGGCCAATCTTGCTGCAACTCTTAGGTCAAGTGGCCAGCTTGAAAAGGCAAAGGAGCTTGAGCAGCAAGTGCTGAATGCTAGGGAAGAAGCCTTTGGAAACAGTCATCCTGATACCATTCAAGCCATGGCCAGTCTTGCTATAACTCTCAGGTCAAGTGGCCAGCTTGAGCAAGCAAGGGAGCTTGCACAGAAAGTGCTGAGTGCTAGATCAGAGGCCTTTGGAGACAGTTATCCAGACACAATCAAAGCTATGGCCAATCTTGCTGCAACTCTTAGGTCAAGTGGCCAGCTTGAGCAGGCAAAAGAGCTTCAGCAGCAAGTGCTGAATGCTAGGACAGAGGCCTTTGGAAATAGTCATCCTGATACCATTCAAGCTATGGCCAATCTTGCTGCAACTCTCAGGTCAAGTGGTCAGCTTGAACAGGCAAAGGAACTTGAGCAGCAAGTTTTAAAAGCTAGGACAGAAGCCTTTGGAAACAGTCATTATGATACCATTGAAGCAATGGCCAATCTTGCTGTAACTCTTAGGTCAGGTGGCCAGCTTGAGCAGGCAAAGGAGCTTAAACAGAAAGTGCTGAGTGCTAGGACAGAAGCCTTTGGAAACAGTCATTCTGATACCATTCAAGCAATGGCAAATCTTGCTATAACTCTTAGGTCAAGTGGCCAGCTTGAGAAAGCAAAGGAGCTGGAGCAGCAAGTGCTGATTGATAATCAAGAGTAGGGTATAAATGCTGCAGGTATGTGTCACACATAGTGAAGAGCACAGTTGATATGTTCAGAACAGAATCTTGACTAGAAATAAAGGAAAAGTCAATTTTGCAATTATACATAACAGCATATAAGTTATTGTAGCTGATGGTATTGCAAATAAGGCATATTTATTTGTGAATGAACTCACTATTGATATTATGATACATGTGATAAGACTGGTATTAAAGTCTATAGGGTCTTCTGCACATGGTGCTTGTCCAATTCTGATATTTCCATATTCCAGTTGCTTAGTTCTCAGTAGCTGACATGAATTCTTTTTGTATTGTAGCTGATAATACTTGCTCATAACTATTGTGTGTCTCATTTAAGTCTTTTCAGCACATTGTGTATGCTAAAATAGGCTTTTTATGCTTTTAATATATTTTTCTTCATCTTCTTTAACATCTTCCTCCATATAGACATAAAGATGCTCCATGTCATGCAAGACTGCAGAGCCTGTTTTGTTTATACAGTGTCAACGGAGTCTGCTACATAGCAGGTGTATTATATATGACCTATTTTCTTGCTCCTATGAGGGCCCAAATACTATGGTTTTATCTTTCTACTATTTGTCATTTCTGTTTTGGAGTTTTTTATAAAGACTCAATTGCCCTGCTGGAAGTTAAAATCCCATATGATTGCTGCATTATCCTGTTCAAACTTCCTAGCAGCTTTAAGTTAGGCAGCCAATATCACATCATGCAACTACTCTTGCCACCATTGTAGATCAACTGTCCTTTTAGCAAGTAAATTCATAGTTGAGAAGACCACCTCCAATGTTGGTTGTAGGTAGGTGGCTTCCACAATGTCTGTGGATAATAGTGGGTGTATACCAGTAGTAGCATAGTAGGGTAAACATTCCATTCTTCTTCTGATGGTTACTCTTTCTGCTCAAAAGACAAAATAAGTGGCTTTGCTCCATTGTGACTTGTCACTGTCTACTGCTTTATTCAAGGCCTGTTGTATTATCAAAATCTGGTCTCTTAGCCACTCTATTTGCTCATTTATTATAGCCCAACACCCAGATATGATTGATTGTATACATCTTTAAAATGCAAGTTCAAGTCTTAAGGATTGGTGGCTCATTGTTGGTTACTATTTTCCATAGAGTTTTCCACTGACAAATTATACTCTCAAAGATCCATTTACCAACCACTTCAGCAGTTTCTTTCTACAACCTCTAAAATTCTGGTCATTGTCAAAGAACACCTTCCTTGGATAATAATGTTGGGATGGTGATAAAACCATTGTATCAAGATGCACTCTGCTAAAAAGTGGTGCCAGTCCTATTGGCAGGAGAACTTTAGTTGTCTAATGCACTTGGCACTAATGGCATGTCTTAATGTACCATACTGTATCCACTTGCACTTTTAGCCAGGAAAAATGTTCTATCACTCATACATAGCCCTAGTTGCATACATACCTCTATGACCTAGCTGCATGTTATACAAGATATCTAGTTGGTCTTCCTGGTTGATTACTTGTTTATGTGCACTGGTAGGATTACATTTCCATAGAGTTGCTGGTTAGAAAGAATTGTGCTGCCTGCCCACACGCATTTTACACATTTGTCCTTTTTCAATAGGTTGTTCAATCTTCTCAAGTTAATTAGCTATTTTCCAATTGACAACAACTGGTCATCCTCTGCCATTGTCCTATTGCTTCTAGATACTTCTGCATAAATCATGGGTTTAATGACCACTCTTAACTCCTTCTAAAGCTGATTTCTGCCAATTGTTTTATTACTTGCTTTGCTGCATGTAGTATGAGACTCTCTCAGTCTGACAGAGATATAACAGTGGTTGTAGTTGATAAACAAATCTGTGCAGCTGGTCAATCCAGTCTTCAAACTCCTCTGATTCATTTCCTCCTTTCTTAGGATCATTCAGCTGAGGTGGTCAACAAGACAGTCTATCTGCCATAAGATGTCCTTTTAATGTGTACTAGTTCAAGGTGGAAAAACAATATAGCTACCACTTAAAGCTACTAATGATTGTCTCCTACTCTGCCAAGTTGGTTGTTTCCTGTACAGCAGCCAAAACCACAAGTAGTGCATCAATGCATCTTCAGGTCAAAGCATTGCTTTGCTCCCTTATCTATCATGAGGTTGTGGTGCTCTCCATCATTGAGGGCTGATTTGATAAAGGTGATGGAAAGACAGTTGTTCAATCCCCAGTTTGCATGAGCATGCAGTTCAATCTTGATGTCAGGGTGGGTGATAGTCAAGTCAAAGACATATGCATAGAGGATTAATGTGTCTTAGAGCCATCAGTTCATCGCATGAAATTACCATTGGCACATTTGTACTTTGTGCCCTCCCATTGGTGGCACATGATGTGTTCTGGGATAGAGGGATTTGATGCATCATTGGTTGATGCTAGAGAGAAGGACATGATAGGTGCTATAGGGTGTCAAAGACTCTGAGGATATGGAGAGAGAGAACAAGAGACCAGACAGATAAGGTATGTGATGCAGCACAATAGATAAGATCAGATTGGATTTGGATTGAAGAGTGGTCCTGCAGTTTGATTTCAAACAGTCCACAGTTCAGAGTCAATGTCAAGCAATACCCATAACCTATTGGAAATCCAACTGTATGATAATCTAAGATCAGATGTATAAGTCAATCCTCAGTCTTTCTATAATTGACTGTTTATTGCACTGTACCTAAGATCAGATGTATAAGTCAATCTAAGTGTACAGTGAGTTGTAAGTAATTGTTTAGGTATTTGTAGGTACTCACCCTCAGTCTTTCTATAATTGACTGAGGGTGCTGTCCAAGTAGTGAGTCCTTTATATGCAATATGAACAATGCTCTTTGGCCTTGGTGGCCAGACAAAGCATGTGTGATTAGTGTGATAGATTCAATGGTGGCCAGTTACTTAATGTATGTGTGGTGGTCAATATGGTGTAATTACAACATACTCAACTGACAAATTCAATTTCTCTTTTGGATTTACTCTTCATCCATGTAATGCCACACATGAGGTCTAGATCTAGGGCTCATATCAAATTTAGCAGAGTTTCCCTGTCAGCCACTAGTGACTTAGCAACATCTCTCACTCACATCTGGTCAAACCTCACAGATTTTCCCTGTTGCCATTAGCAACCTACTGTCCTATTCAAATTTTTACTCTATTTTTTGCTCATTGTGTCCCTCAGCTAATATGCACTTTGGTACAGGCTTGGTTGGTCCATGATTTCTCCAGAGTGGCTGCACTTACCAATCCTGACCATTGTTAAAGTACATCACCTGACACTGCTTTGGACAGTTGGGGATCCAAGTACACTTGTTGATTTCCTAGTAAAGTATTGTTTGAGTGCTGGTCACTTTTGTACCTCTATCACTGCTGGTGTTGGAGTATGTTTCTGAGAGAAAAGGGAACAAAGAAATTGTTGAGATTGTAGAGTGCAGGAGCCTCACAATAGTTATTCATTCACATCCTATACACTGGCTCAAAAAACTGCCCCAATGTTTGGCCTTTTTGGAAAGATTCACATGGTGTGCAACAATTACCTAAGCAAAAAATCGTAGAAAATCACATGACATACAACTGCATCCTGGCTTCATAATGATGTATATATCATGTGATTTGGACAAGAACTCGCTTATTAATAAATAAAACAAAATATTCAATCATTGGAGCAGTTTTTTGACCCACTCTAATTTACTCTAATTTTTATATCTAGTACTTGGTATGGCCTCCATTTGCCTTTATAACTGCTTTGATCCTTCTAGGCATGCTCTCTATGAGGCTTTGACATACCTCTGGTGGTATTTCATTCCACTCCTTGACTACTCTCTCCCACAACTCATGCACTTCTTTAGGGGGTACCTCATACTCCAAAAGTTTGCACTTGATGTAAACCCAGAGGTGTTCAATGGAATTGAGGTCAGGGGATTGGGCAGGCCAGGATATCACAATGATGTTGTTATCAGAAAACCAGGTTGTTGCCTGCTTGGAGGTGTATTTTGGATCATTGTCCTGCTGAAAATATTGTCCTTCCTCCTCCATTTCCAACTTCTCAAAGCTTTCCACCACTCCTTCATCCAAAATCTTACAATACTGTGCAGCATCCATCTTCCCCTGAACTTCAATGAGCTTCCCTACTCCATTCCAACCCATGTAGCCCCATACCATTAAATTGTTTCCTCCTCCATGCTTGACAGTTGGTGTAGTGATACGGTCAGATAGTGGGTCTCCTGGAATTTTCCACACATATACCTTCCCATCTGATTCAATCCAATTGATCTTTGTCTCATCACTCCACAAAACTCTTTTCCAATTCTCCACTGTCTAGTTTTTATGATACTAAGCAAACTTGAGCTGGTTTGCACAATGAGCAGCCTTGAGAATGGGAACTTTCTTCTTTGTTGCTGAGCAAAAACCTGCCTCCTTCAATGCATTCCTGACTGTCTGAGAATTGACAGGACTGAAGATGATAGAATTAATGAACTGTGTAGCTTGAACAGCATTATCCAGCTTCCCAGTAGTAATTTGACAAATAATAGACTGTTTGTCACATGCTGTAAGTGTAAGGGGACAACCCCTAGAGACCATCCTTTCCTTTTCCTATTCTTTTTCCCCTTCCTTTTCCCTTCTGTTCCCCTTTAGATACTATCTGTACATATTGTGTCTGCATTTCTGATCACCTGACCTTGTTCTCAAGGTCATCTGATCCCTTCCTGGTCATCTGACTTCTCCAGACCACCTGACATTGCCAGAGTCACCTGATGGTCATTACCAATCCATTCTCTGGCAATGTCCGAGTTTTTATCTTTTTATTCCCACAGTATTTTTTCAGTGGCTTCTGTGTATTATATAGTTGATTCCCATGCTTCTGGGGCCCCAGAAGCATCCACAGCCTGGCATAGGGATTCCTCAGACTTATTCTCTTTGGATATCCCTCTGCCAGGTGAGTAGCTAGCTCCTGTACACTGTAGCCACTTGCTAATATATCTTTGGATATCCCTCTGCCAGTTGTGTGAGTTCCACAGCTCTCTGAGGTCGCCCTTACAGCAGAATAAGTCTCTCCTGACTGATCTGGGTTTACCCAATCAGTTGTGCTTCCCTGTCTGCCTCTGCTTTGCTTCCAGGACCCCACAACTGCCTGCTACATCCCCCATCTGTCTCCCTTTGGTCCCTGCCCTGCTATGCCTCCCACCCTCGCCTCAGGCCCTCCTCCTGCTCCAGACACTTCAACTCCCACTCAGGATGATGCCTACACTCAGTTAGATGCTGTAGAACAGGGCCTTCTCACCTCCAACACCACCCAACTTGCTCTCAGCCAGCAGCTTTCTGTTGTCCAGGCCCAGCTTCAAGAACTGCTTTCAGCTATGCGCTCGACATCTGTAGGGGTCTCCCAGGACCCCTCCTCCCTCCCTCACACCTCCCCCTTGCCGGTTTCAGACTCTCCTGCATCTGAGCACCTTCCTGCAGCGGCCGCCACCCCGCTGCACCTCCCTATGCCGACAATTGTGCGCAAAACGTCGTCGGCTATTAAGGCAGCTCCTCCCCCCTCCTTTGATGGTAATTGGGCCCAGGGCCACCAGTTCCTGACAGCATGCAAGCTGTACATCAGTCTGAATGCCTCTTCTTTTACTGACTCTGCTCAGACAATCAAATGGGCGCTGTCGTATATGAATGCAGGTAGAGCAGCTGATTTAGCGCAGGAGATCTTGGAGGATGACACGCACATGTTCTCTGACTGGGCTACATTTGAGTCTTGGTTTCTCACTGAGTTCACGCACCCTGATGAAGCCCAGCGCGCAGCCCTCACGCTAGAAGGGACCTCCTACTACCAGCAGGGACGGACACTGGATGCATATGTTGACGGGTTCAAGCTACTGGTCTGGCGCTCAGGTTTTCCTAGGTCCTCGCAGCTAGTTCTCCGCTTCCGCCAGAGACTAGACTCCCTGATCCGTCGATGGATTGATGGTATGGTGGAAGGACGTCCCCGCGATGATGACATTGATGGTTGGATTGTAGCTGCACGCCTCATTGACCAGAATGCTCATGCAGACTGCCAATTTGAGTCATTCCACCCCTCTCGACCTCGTCAGCCAGCGCCCGCTCCTCCCACCGCATCCATTGTCCGTTGGGCCCCCGCTCCCCTACCAGCTCCTCCTAGTGCCCCACCAGTGCGCGCCTCTGCATTCAGCGCCCCAGCAGCTGCTCTGCTTGCTAAGATTCCCATGGGAATTCCTATGGACATCGACGCTGGTCGGAAGAAAGGAAGCATCCCTCCTTCAATATGCCGCCGCTGTGGACAGTCTGGTCATTGGGCTTGCAGCTGCCCTCAAGGGTTGGACATCCGTTGCTTGTCTGCTGATGAGCGCAATGCTCTCATCATGGAGCTCCTTGCTGCAAAGGATGCGTCAGGAGTTTGCTCCCCCGAACAATCCGAGCCAGCACCAGTCGAAGAGGAGAAGGAGGTGGTGGTAGAGGATTTTTAGTACTGCAGTGGATGGACTGTACGCCTCCACTGCCTAGCTCCAATCGATTTGCATGCCTGTCCATAGAATCAGAGAATACAACTCTCACTTGTGATCCCTCTGTGTGCAAATTAATTGAAGCCCCTTCAGACGTACTACCCTCTCTTCCCCCTCCTTCCTCTGAACCTCGGCCCCACGTGCACATTCCCCCTTGGGAGCGTCGTCTTCCCTGCCGCTACACAGTAGCCTCCACTCCATCTGCCACCTCCCTATCCCTTGACATTGAACTGGAGACCACTGACACCCAGCAAGTACAGTGGGTCCATGTGCTTCTGGACAGCGGTGCTATTGGCCTCTTCATGGATGCTGCCTTTGTTGAGCGGCACAGGCTGACGATGCGACCGCTTGTACGACCCATCCCTGTATACAACATTGATGGTACTCTCAACGAAGCTGGCTCCATCCGATGTGTAACTGAGTGCATCCTTCGCTACTATAATCACACAGAAAGAGCAGTGTTTGCGGTCACCAGCCTTGAGAAGCAGAAGGTCATCCTTGGATACACCTGGCTACGTTTGCACAATCCAGAGATTGACTGGTCTACTGGGGAGGTCAAGATGAGTCAATGTTCACGCCACTGCTCAGCCTGTGCTGAAGAAGCACAGGTAGAGAAGCGTGCATGGGTCCAAGAACGAGCTGCCATTCAAGCCTGTCAATGAGGCCCCCTCCCTTGTCCAGATCTAGACCTTTTGGATCCTCCTCCCCTAGCATTCCCTCGTAAGGAGGCCCCTCACGAGGATGCATCAGGGTCAGGGAGTGAAACTAAGTTGGAAGACCTGAACAGTGGTGAGTTTCAAGGGACCCCAGAGCCTGACACTGCCGACGAAGTCATTGAGGAAGGTGATCGGATTTGGGCTGCCCTGCCACACCAGCCACCAATCTCAGCGGCAATCCGTGCCAGTCAGACTACCTCTCAGCGACTTGCCGAAGCCTTCACCAAGAATGCACAACCCAAGTCTTTCCAAGATGCGGTACCAGACTACCTCCATGACTTTGAGGATGTGTTTTCCAAGACTTCCTTTGACTCTCTTCCAGAGCGCAAGCAGTGGGATCATGCTATTGAGTTGACCCCAGAAGCAGAGCCCTCCAACTGTAAGGTCTACCCACTGGCGCCTAAGAAACAGGACAAATTGGATGCCTTCTTGCAGGAGAATTTGGAGTCTGGTCAAATACGCCCATCCAAGTCCCCCATGGCTTCTCCAGTCTTCTTCATCAAGAAGAAGGATGGCTCCCTCCGCTTGGTGCAAGACTATCATGTCCTGAACGCTCTCACTGTGAAGAATCACTACCCCCTTCCCCTCATCTCTGAGCTCGTCAACAACCTCTGCAGTGCATGGTACTTCACTAAATTGGACGTCTGCTGGGGCTACAACAACGTGCGCATCAAGGAAGGAGATGAGTGGAAGGCTGCCTTCCAAACCAACTAGGGGCTATTTGAACCACTGGTCATGTTCTTTGGCCTCACAAACAGCCCAGCTACCTTCCAGACCATGATGAATGACATCTTCAGAGACCTCATTGCAGAAGGTGTGGTGTGTGTATACCTGGATGATATCCTCATTTTCACAAAGACCCTAGAGGAGCACTGCTGCGTTGTACGTCTGGTTCTGGAACGCCTCCGCCAACACCAGCTTTATCTCAAGCCTGAGAAGTGTGAGTTTGAACAGACCCGAGTGGAATATCTTGGACTCATCATCTCGCATGGAACAGCTGAGATGGACCCAGTGAAGGTAGCTGGAGTGGCAGAATGGCCTGTACCTCAGAACAAGAAGGAGGTGCAATCCTTTTTAGGGTTCACCAACTTCTACTGGCGGTTCATTCAGGACTTTTCACATCATACTCGCTCACTCTTTGATCTGACTTCCAAAGACCAGCCCTGGCAGTGGACGGATGCCCAGCAGACCACGTTTGACACCTTAAAGCAGGCAGTGACCTCACAACCTGTTCTCATCTCACCAGACAATAACCTGCCATTTTGAGTGGAGGCAGACAGCTCTGACTTTGCCACTGGAGCAGTTCTATCCCAACAGTCAAAGGAAGATGTGAAGTGGCACCCAGTAGCCTTCTACTCCAAGAGTCTCAATGCAGTGGAGCACAATTATGAGATTCATGATAAGGAGATGCTGGCTATCATCCGCGCCTTTGAGGAGTGGCGGCATTTCTTAGAAGGAGCCCGGCATCAGTTTGAAGTCTGGACTGACCACAAGAACCTCGAGTACTTCTGCACTGCAAAGAAACTCAACTGCCAACAGGCCCACTGGTCCCTCTACCTGGCCAACTTTGACTTCTCCCTTCATCATAGGCCTGGCCGGAGTATGGGCAAGCCAGATGCTCTGTCACGTCGCGCTGACCGTGGCACCGGAGCTGGTGACAATGACAACATTGTATTGCTCAAGCCAGAGTTCTTTGCAGTAAGGGCACTTGAGGGTCTGGTGATTCAGGGCGAGGAAGCGTCCATTCTGGCAGACATCTGGAAGAGCAACTGCAAGGGACTCCAGGAGGATGTAGTGGCCAAGGCAGCAGCAGCACTCAAGGCAGGTCGACCGACAGGGACCCGCTCTATCCACAGCCAGGAGTGGCGATCAGACCAGGGGATCCTCACCTTTTGGGGGCGTATCTATATGCTGAACAACCCAGAGTTACGCCGACGGATCGTAGAGCAGCACCATGACTCCAAGGTTGCAGGGCACCCTGGACGCTGGAAGACTCTGGAGCTGGTATCACAGAACTACTGGTGGCCCCAGATGTCACAGTATATTGGGACCTACACAAGCACCTGCAACATGTGTCTCCGGACCAAGCCCTCCTGCCAAGCACCTATTGGCAAGCTACATCCCCTCCCTATTCCCAATGACCGGTGGAGTGTAGTTTCAGTAGACTTCATCTTTGAGCTACCAGATGCCCATGGCTACAATGCTATCCTAGTGGCTGTGGATAGTGTAGGGAAGCAAGCGCACTTCATCCCCACCACCACCACTTGTTCCGCTTTGGGTGCGGCCAACCTGTACCGGAAGAATGTCTGGAAGCTCCATGGTCTCTCAGATGCCTTCGTGTCTGACCGGTGATGCGCTGACTTGCCGCCTAGCTGCCGTGCAGGAAACAACCAACAAGACCAGCTAGATAGGGATAGCTAGCAAGCAGTAGCATTACGTGTGTGTGTGAGGAGTCAAGCAAAGTCCCAGAAACCCTGTAAGGAGATGAGAGGTCAGAGTCGGTAAGGAAGTGTGAGAGAGTGGTAAGGGATAACAGTGCGGCCGCTAATGTCTGCGCCAAATCGCCGCTAAGTGAGAAATCTGTCAAAGACCCAAAAGGTCATTAAGGAATAGCAGAAGAGTTAACGGAAATATACGAGCTGCTAGCCGTAAGCGCTAGCGTTTATCGAAGGCGAAACGAGGGCACCCGTATGGTGCTTAACAAAAGCGGAGCGAGGGCACCCATATGGCGCTTAACGAAGGCGACGAGTGCTAGTCCAACAATACTGTCGGGCTAAGCGCGAGGAGCAAAGTAGACTGGACTGGGTAATCCCAAATCAGCCGTTAACGAAGCAAGAGCGTGAACGAGATCTTAAGCGTAGTCTGCAGTGGGGACTAGACTCTGGTACAATTCGATGTTTTTTTTAGCTACTGACAGGGCAGTATTTATAGGTAAGTAAGACGGTAAATAAAAGGGGAAACCGGTAATAGGTAGTAAGCGTAGCGGTTGCATGTGATAATGTGATAATGCATGTCAGGAGTAAGGCGATAAAAGGGGAAACTGGTAATAGACAGTAAGTGTAGCAGATGCATGTGATAATGCCTGTCGGGGGCCGTAGAGAAGGGCCTGGATTGTCGTAAGGTCAGCTGGGTCGTTAAGGGAAAGGTCGGTAACGGTCGGTGTTGTTAGTGGTCGGTCGGTAGCGGTCACGTGCTGAGGTCACGTGCTTGGTTCGACTTGTCGGTGTGGGGCAGCCAGCACTGACCGGGTCGTATCATCTCCCCTTGACTGAAAAACTGACTGTCCCCAGTCAAAGGAAAATCCTCGAAGTCTCGTGATTGTTAAGCGTGGTCCGTGCGGGGGGTCTTGGTCCGTGCGCCATACCGGAAAACCACAAATAAATTCCAGCGACCCTTTGGACTTCATTGTTTCAGCACTCCTTTAGCATGTCGACACCCGCATTCTTCAACTACTCCGCTTCTTTTGCGCAATTTGCGGCCGCACAAGACTTTCTCGAAAAGGCACCCAAGGTACTCGCGATGGGGCGCTCCCTCCTCGCAACGAACCCGCAGTCGGCTGCTACGTCGATCCTGTCAACGTACCTGCACTGGTTCGAGTCGGCTGGCGGGAGCGGTATTACGTGGCCCGAGCAGGGGGCGGTAGGGGACAAGTGCAAGGCATTATACGCCAAGTACCAGGAGGAGGCTTGGATGAGGCCGTTTGACAACCATTTTGTAAGTTTGTTGGTTCCTAACGGTTTTTACCAGTATGCTAACGGTCGCGCCAAGGGTACGGTACCGGAGGGGATGATGGAGGTCGAAGAGGTGGCGGCGCAGACCATGACAGTAAGTGCTAACGGTGTCGCTAGGAACTTAGCGATGTTGTTAAGGTGAACCCTAGCTTTTCACAGGACTTTCTTTTGACAAAAAGTTTTTCTTCCAGCACCCACCGAAGGATCTGCTGGCGTCAGCCGGTACGAGGACGAGGGAGGACCGGGGGGAGGGGTCAAGCCGGCAAGGAGGAGCAGCCGGTAGCGCTAGAGCAGAGTCGCCAGTGCTACCTCAGACTCCAAAGACTCCAAGACCTGCAACGGAGGTGAGGATGAGGACGATGACGGTCCCTAAGGTAAATTTGGTTTGTCTCGATTGGTAAAGTATTAACGGCGGGCACCCGCAGCGGTTGCAGAAGGGCAAGGAGCGGGCGATCGAGGATAACGATGAGGAAGAGACGGTAAGCAACTGGTCGGCTGCGTTTTGGCTAGGCGTTAACGGCTTCCCTAGACTCCGCGGAAAGGCAAGGGGAAGAAGAAGGCAACGATTAGCGACGTCGAGGGCGAAGAGGAGGTGGTGGTTCCCGAGTCTTTTAACAACCGGGAGCTGAGGAAGTTGCTGCGTAGGCGCTTGCCCTCGACAGTGCTCGATACAGAAGCGGGTGCCGGGGAGCGAGCAGGGCAAAGAAAAGAGAGGAAGCTAGTGGCGCCGGTTGCAAGGGCGGCGTTCCGGGAGCGAGTCGGGGCGGTAAGTACCATCCTATCCCCCTTAGCGGCTGCTGACTAACAGTCCTGGCGGTAGTGCGACGGTTGCTGGGCTCTAAACAACCCGGAAGGTTGTTGGTACCCCACTGGCAACCTCCCATGCTACCAATGCAATGAAGTAAGCAAGGGTTGCTCGGTGCAAGGGCGGTTGTTACGGGGCCATAGCGGGAGTCACAAGGGGAAGAAGGCGGAGGGGGCGGCACTGGTGTGGGCGGCAAGGAGGTACCTGGAGGGGCAGCAGGAGCTCGATGCGGCCGGTAAGGCCATCACGGTCAAGAAAGCGACTTTGAGCTTGCCCACGCATCAAGAGGGGACGGTAATGGAGGGCGCTGCCAAGGGCAAAGGGGCGGTAAGGAGTCGTTCAGTGGTCGAGTCGAGCGATGATGAGGCCCTGACGCCAGCGAGAGGCTCTAAGCGGCGCCGGGTAGAGTCGAGTGACGAAGGGGTGGCCACAGCGTCGCGAGAGGCGACTCCAGCAGAGGAAAGGGCGGCGGTGGAGAAGGCCATCGAGCAGAGTTTGGGTGGTGGCGGAGTGCCTGAGGAGGCAGGACCAGTCGCAGGTCCAAGCGGTAGTTGGTAAGTCTTGTTAGACTTTGCAGCTATCGCTAATGGCTGATTTGTTACCGTCAGGCCGGTAGAGACGGAGATGCCTGAGGTGGAAATGGGTGACGTGACTGGGGCTCCAAGGAAGTTGGTAAGTGACTTCTCAGCGATGTTTCTCGAGTATTAATGACTTTGCTTAGCCATCGGACTTCGGGACTCCTCCTCGACCGACCGTCGAGGAGGAGGAGATCCAATGGTTGGGCGAGGACCTACCGGTCCCCGTCCCCTTCGATCCCTGGGGCGACTTGGAGCGGTACCAGTCGAGGGCAGCGAAGATTTGCCGACTGATGGGGAGGGAGCTGATAGCGGCTGAGAACAATCTTCAGGCGGCGCGGGCGCGGTTTAGCTTGCTGGTGCAGGCATGGGGCGCCCTTTTACGATATCAGGACGATTGTGATGCTTTTATCGCGTGGCAGTCAGAGGTGGGGGTGACGGAGGAGTATTGGGGAGAGTCAGGCGATCCGCCTATCCCGACCGACAACGACTTCACTTCCAGTAGCTTCTAAGATGAACCTTAGTTTTTGCCATGTTTTTGTCGCAGACTGACCCCCTTAAGGGGTCTTTTAAATAGCAGATTTCTCTTGGAGACCGATTGGACCGGTAAGATAGCGGTCAGGAAAAGGTGTGATAGATAGAGAGGAAAGGTGAAGAACTGAAGCGGAAGAAATAAACGGATTAAAAAGAAAGAAAGAAAAAGATAAACGCTCAGTAGATCATCATGGCGCTTGCGCAACGTCGCTTAACGACTGCGTCTTAACGAAAGGCGGAGTGAAAAATTGAGGTGAAAGAAACAAGAGAAAAATAAACGGTGGGAAAAGAGAAATGCTCAGTAGATCATCATGGCGCTTGCGCAACGTCGCTTAACGACCGCATCTTAACAAAAGGCGAATGGGGAACGGTGGTGACAAGTTGAAAAGAGTAAATAGAGGGCTTAACAGTTGGCGTATGTGTCGGCAAGCGTATGTAGGAAGAAAGTCTATGATGAATAGAAGCGAAGTAAGTAAAGATGAAAAAAAAAGAAACAAAACAATAGAAATAAGGCTTATCGAGAGCTGTTAAGGTTTTCGGGGAGTTTAACGGTGAGTGGGGTGTATAGTGGAAGTGGTGTTTTCTAATCTTCTTTGGCGGTATTGTCTAATGATTCGTTGGGATTAAGGGGGTCTTCATCATTGAGTAAGTCGGTTTCTTCTAACATTCTTAAACGGTCGGTATCGATGTCAAAGGCGTCGGTAGGGAGAGGGATGTGTTTGCAGGCGAAATAGGGGACTAAGCGGAAGGCGGCTACTGGTCGGTGGAGTACGGATCCATCTAATTCACAGAGAATGTAAGCGCCTCCACGGTTACGTGAGATTACCACTAGCGGTCCTAAGTATCGAGGTCGCATCTTCTTGTTATGGGTGACTTCAATGCATGTATTCCTCATCAATACTAGGTCTCCTTGCTTGAAGTCGTAGTCTCGAATGGTAGCGGTGTGCTCCTGTTTGAAACGGAGAGCCGCTAACCGGCGGGCGGTAAGGACAGTATCGTGTAAACGGTCGAGATCGGCTTGTCTGCGTTGGAGGTCGATAGTGCATCGGGCGATGAGGTCGGTAGTCGTTAACAGGGAATCGGGAGGTGGCTGGAGGTAGGTTGCTTCTATGATGTCGGCAGGGAATAGGGGATGAGTACCAGTAGCAGCGTAGTAAGGGGAGCAACCCATGCGGCGGCGGATGGTAATGCGTTCTGACCAGAAGACAGAGTAAGCGGCTGAGCTCCACTTGGACTGGTCTCCGTTAACAGCTTTGAAGAGGGCTTGTCAAACGTCAAAGTGAGGTCGTTCGGCGATACCGTTAGCGCGTTTGTTGTAACCGGATATGCGAATGTGGTTGATGTGGTACTTTTTGGCAAGGTAAGCGACGGCTTTAATGATAGGGGGACTGTTATCGGTAACGATTTCGTTAAGGGCACCCCAGCGGCAGATGATGTCTTCAAAGAGCCACTTAGCAATAGCATCGGTATTTTCATGGGCGAGCATGCGGAATTCGGGATAGTGGATTAGCAAACAGCGTCCTTGGATGATATACTTGAACTTGTTCGAAGGCGGCATAAACATGGTGTCGATGTAGATTTTGCTGAATAAGGCAGCGGGGATAGCGACGGTAGGCGGTATGAGGACTTTGGTTGTTTGGTGGACTTGGCAAATGTGGCACAAGCAAATGTACCAAACAATATTGGCCGCTACCTGTGGCCACCAAAAGCGTTCCAGCAGGGCAGCTCTTGTAGCGAACAGACCGCGATGTCTGAGGTCATCGTGCATAGCGTGCAGGATGCGAAGTCGTGAGTCAACCGCTATGAAGAGCTTGTGCTCACCGTTACGATTGCGGCGCCAAAGCTTGCCATTAGTGAGGAAGAAGCCGCTAGCGTAGCGAAGGAAAGTAGCGATGGCTTTGTCATTAAGGTCTGGCGGTTGCTTGAAGTCGGTAAGCCACTGCTTGATGAGTTGAACTCTTTTGTCGCCGGCCAGGGCCTTGGGTGAGCGAGGGACATTGTCGTAGGAAAGGGGGTCAGTAACGGGTGGAGTCGAGACTTTGGTAAGGGGAACGGTATCATTAACGAATGTCGTTAGAGTCGGATGGTAATGGGCGAGTGGGGGTAAACGAGGGACGGTAGAGGCAGAGCGGGCGAGGGCGGTTAGTAACTGGACATGGTGCATGAATCCGTGCATACGATCGATCCAATCTTTGAAGATGTCGTTGTCAGTATCGTCCAGGAGAGGGTTGGTAGGCTGTAACGGTCGTCGCGAAAGTCCGTCGGGTCCATGGAAGGTTCCTTTAACGTGTACGAGCTTGAAGTGGAACATAAGGATAGCCATGATCCAGCGGTTCATACTAGCTGAAGGCTGAATGTCAGGGTTCTGTAGCATACCTTTAATGTAGCGGGCGTCGACTTCAATGATAAGGTTCCTAACGCCTAGGAGGTACATGCGTAGCGCCTGTAGGGCTCGGTACAAACCGTAAAGCTCGAGCTTGGGCTGACTGAAGTGGGCTTTGCGTTCGTTAAGGATGATGGAACCGAAGCAGTTATAGCGACGTTGCTTGCAATTGTCAGTAGTGCACTGGCAAAGGTAGAAACCGACCACTATGTAGGAAGTGTCAACTGCTAAGATCACAGGATTGTCGGATTCGTAGTCGATGGGAACGAGAGGTTTAGCGTCGTGTAAGGCTTTAACGAGGTCTTTCTGGGCGTTAAGCTGGTTGGGTCCAAATTCGAAGGGAACGCCAGTACGGGTGAGCTTCATTAGGTGATGAGCGCAATGGGCAAAGTTCTTAACAAACATCCGGAGGACTCCAATGGTGCCTAGGAAGGCGCAGACTTCGGTTAACAACTGGCAAGGGCCCCAGCGGTCCAATAGCGCTAAACGGTTTTTGTCAGGAACTCAGCCGGTAGGAGTGCAAACGTGGCCAAGGATGTTAAAGGTTGGCGCGCAAAGGACTAGCTTATGACCGGAGAAAGTGCCACCACAGTACTTCATACGCTGAAGGACACGGTTCAGGAGTTCAAAGAACTTTCAAAGCTCTAGACGAATGTTGGAATTGTCGGGATGCTTAGCAGGGGAGCCGTTAACAAGTTTCCAGTCTTTCGGGCCTTTAACGCCAACGTCGTCGATGAAGCTGAGGGCGTTATGGGGGATCTCAGGCTGGAGGATGTGTGTGACGTTGTCGTGGAAGATGGGCACAGCGTTAGTCCATCCCATCAGGAGCGTTACTAAACGGAGGGCGCCAAACGGTGTCTGGAAAGTCGTTAAGTCGCGGGAGGCGGGATCAATAAGGCGCTTGTCATAGCCAACATAGAGATCGAGGGTAGCACCGCAAATGCGGCCAGCGAAGGATTCGGCAATGTGGTCAGGGAAGGGGGGAACGCCAGAGTGGCGGATCGTGACTTGGTTGCCCGACCGGTAAGCGGAGTTTGAAGGTTCGTAAACGCCTGCCTGGATCTTGCTACGGATGATTTCGCAGATTTCCTTTTCGAGGCCTGGCAGTATTGGTTGGTTGTGCTGAACCCAAGGAACGTGAGGGATGGTCGGTATGTGGACGGGGGGAAAGAAGTCGGGTCGAAGGCTACCTTGTTTGGAGTCTTCCCAAGCGAATGCATTTTGTTGCTTAGCGACAAGGTCCACGAGTACGTTAAGCTCATCTTGGGTAAGAAAGCTGGTATTGTGTTCCTTAACGAAAGTCGCTTTGCGGTCGTCGGTAAAGCGGGGAGTTGGTAAGAAAAGAAGGGGATTAGGATCGAGCTTGGGTATGTTTGCTAAGGGGTCGCCAAGGATGTGTCGTTCAATTCGGAAGTCTTCGCTAACATGGCTAGCGACGGGCTTGGTCTTTAACGCGACGGGCTTGTATTTCTTCTTGACTTGGACTCCTTTGCGTTTTGGCTCAGCGGCGGCGTAAACGGCTGGGAAGGGGACGTTAACGTAAACAGGGGTAGAGACGGTATCGAACATTCCAGATGCTTGGCCAAGAATAGAGGGATTGGAGAGACTAGTGGAAACAAAATAAGAACGCAGTGGGATAACTGCTTCGGAAAGGTCGCTAGCGGTCGCATATAGATAAGCAAGAGAGAGATTGTCAGAAACTGTTTTTGGGTTTTCTAATATTTTGGAATCGAGCGGGGTATGCAATTGCACTATAACGGAGTGCTTTTGGTGGTCATAGTCGAGGACGACCGCTAAGTCTTCCTCAGAGTCGCTAACCGTGGGGATGGTGGCGAAAGCAACGGGGCGGCCCAGTGCTATACTTGGGCTGAACCCTCTGTTGCTTGTGCTGACTGTGGGAAAACGTAGGGATGGTGTGACGAAGGCCGGTATTGGGGTCTGTTATCGTTATCGTGGTTTCCGTTTTGCTAAGTGTATCGACGGTACTCTTGGTCAAGACATTGAAGGGGCAACCGAGCAGGATGTCGTAAGTGGGGGAGCGTAGGACGTGGATCTGAAGGTACAGCGTGATACCGCCAACAGTGCAAGGGACGTTACGAGCCAAGGGATTTGTCCATAGTACCGTTAGCGCTCTGCATGTTCAGAATGATGCTGGGGTCGTAGGAGATACCGAGATAGTTAGCGACTTCAGCAGACATGGAGATGATCTGGGAGCCGCTATCCACTATACTTTCAATTTCCTCGCGGTTATCGACCAAGAGCATGATGGACCGGATTGACTGGGATTCCTGAGCGACTGTTAGCGTAACTGGCTCCTCACCAGGCGGTAGCGACTTGATGTACGCTTCCACTGGGTCGATCGAGGTGACTTGGGCTCTAGCAGCGTCGGTAAGAGGAGGGTTGGCAGTGGAGGTGTCGTTCAGGGAAAAGAAGGGCAGAGCGTCGTCAACGATATCGGTAGACTCTTGGAAGGCAGTGACGTTAGGAGGTGCGTTCCATTTAGGAGTAACGGTGTTTCTGAACTGGTTCCAGATGTCGTTAGAGAGGGAACAGAGTTCACCGACAGAGACGGTAAGCTTGGTCTGAAAAACCTGGTCAAATACCTGCTTGGACTGTTCGATATCATAGATGGGAGCCGTACTCCGGTAAGCAACGTCAGGCCATTTGTCAGGAGCGCCAAAGTTTCGATTGGTAGGAGGCTGGTAGCGAGACAAGATACCGGAATAGGGGTGGACTGGGGGATCAACCGTGGGAACATGGTTAACGACTGGCGGCTCAGGGACTTTAGCGGTATCGGTAGCGGAGGCAGAGGCAGGACTTTCGTTAGCGACAGGGGGACCGGCGGGAGAACTGGTAGCGGCAGAGTCATTAGCGGCTTTAGGGGGAACCGGTCGATATCCCTTAGCACGAGGGATCTCAATACCGTCAAAGACTTCCGCTGGGCGGCGTAGAGCGTAAAGTTCCCGTTCTAAGGCAGCAACGCGTTCTTCCCTAGATAACGTTCCTGGACTAGCGGTTGCCGGTTGCAAGACTTCGTGAATAAACGTCTGAGACATGCCTTGGAGTTGTTCCGCATCAGGGTTAGCATTAGCGCTGAGTCGGCCGGTAAGAATCTGGTTGGGGTCGAGCCGGTGCCATTCGTCGACGCGTTCCATATAGAGCCGTTTGCCGACGTAATTGGGGATCATAGCGCCAGAAGGTAGGACAACCTTGCCTTCGTGGTTCCGATGGATTTTGCCTTGACTGATGAAGCTTTCGAGCTTAACGCAATTGCCTCGTACCATTGTGTGCCCGGTTTCGCCGCAGAAGTGGCAACTGTCGCTAAGAGGTCGAGAGGTGCAGGGCTGAGAGCTATTACCGGCAGCCAATGCAGCCATCTTTTCCTCCATACGTGTGAGAGCGTTAACGATAGCGGCAGCGGCGATGTCGAGAGGTTCCTTTTTAATGATAGTGGTTGGTACGGGGGCGGGGGTGTTAACGGTGGGAGTCTTAGCGTTAGCGGTCATCGGTTTCTTCGAAGTCGTGGCGGTGTCGGTACCCTTCAGGACCCATTTGGCAGCTTCAAAGACTTGTTCTACCTCATAGGGGTCCTCTGGGTGATGGTCGGGAAGGGTGATTTCTAAACGGCGGACGAGTTTGGACCATAACGAAGTCAGTATGCCTTGCTGGAACAGACGGTGTTCCTCGTTCCGGTAGATCTTGCCTTTAGCCAGGAGCCAACGCGCCAGGCGCTGGAAGTCCCTATAGTAATCCGAGAAGTGTCCGAGAGTAGAGATACCGGCCAAGAAGGTCTGGTTAACGAGTCGCTCAAGATCCTGAAGAGTGTAACGGGCAGATTCTTCAGCACCAGGATATAAACAAAAGACCGCTATCTTCCACTCGGCGTAAGTATGGTCGCTAAACTCCGGCAAGCCAAGCCAGGTCTCCGCGGTGTCATACAATACGTATCGAGCAGCGTATTCCTTTTTCTGGTTATCGTCGTTAACGGCACAGTCCGCTAAGAGATATTCAAGCTCGCGGAAATACTGGGCAAGCTCTTGGGGGCAACTCTCGTCCCATTTAGGTGCGGTAGAGTCATTGCAAGGTGGCATATGGCGGGAACAATGGGCATCACCCATGGCGGTAGGGTTAACGGGTGTCGGTAAGGGTGTAGAGGATTGTACTGGGGAATAAGGGTCTGGGGATAGCAGTGGTAGCGGTGCGTCAAGGAAGTTGTCGATGTGATGGCCTGGGAAGTTCTCTAAGAGTTCAGTAACGTCAAGAAGTTCCCTAGCGGTAGCGAGTTCCTCTTCAAAGTTACGAGGCGGAGTTGTTAAGGGGGTTAACGGCGACAGTGGGGGAATGTCAAAAGGGATAACGGGGAGCAAAGCCTCGGTAACGAGACGTAAGCGGTTTTTGGCCTGGAGGCAAGTTTCCAGTGGAATTTTGCTATAGAACCCCTCGCGGTGGGCTCCAAAATGATGCGCTGACTTGCCGCCTAGCTGCCGTGCAGGAAACAACCAACAAGACCAGCTAGATATGGATAGCTAGCAAGCAGTAGCGTTACATGTGTGTGTGAGGAGTCAAGCAAAGTCCCAGAAACCCGGTAAGGAGATGAGAGGTCGGAGTCGGTAAGGAAGTGTGAGAGAGCGGTAAGGGATAACGGTGCGGCCGCTAATGTCTGCGCCAAATTGCCGCTAAGTGAGAAATCTGTCAAAGACCCAAAAGGTCATTAAGGAATAGCGGAAGAGTTAACGGAAATATACGAGCTGCTAGCCGTAAGCGCTAGCGTTTATCGAAGGCGAAACGAGGGCACCCGTATGGTGCTTAACAAAAGCGGAGCGAGGGCACCCATATGGCGCTTAACGAAGGCAACGAGTGCTAGTCCAACAATACTGTCGGGCTAAGCGCGAGGAGCAAAGTAGACTGGACTGGGTAATCCCAAATCAGCCGTTAACGAAGCAAGAGCGTGAACAAGATCTTAAGCATAGTCTGCAGTGGGGACTAGACTCTGGTACAATTCGATGTTTTTTTTAGCTACTGACAGGGCAGTATTTATAGGTAAGTAAGACGGTAGATAAAAGGGGAAACCGGTAATAGGTAGTAAGCATAGCGGTTGCATGTGATAATGTGATAATGTGTGTCAGGAGTAAGGCGATAAAAGGGGAAACCGGTAATAGACAGTAAGTGTAGCGGATGCATGTGATAATGCCTGTCGGGGGCCGTAGAGAGGGGCCTGGATTGTTGCAAGGTCGGCTGGGTCGTTAAGGGAAAGGTCGGTAACGGTCGGTGTTGTTAGTGGTCGGTCGGTAGCGGTCACGTGCTGAGGTCACATGCTTGGTTCGACTTGTTGGTGTGGGGCAGCCAGCGCTGACTGGGTCGTATCACTGGGGTCCTCAGTTTATAGCAGAATTCACCAGGGAACTATACCACCTGCTAGGGATCAAACTCCAAGCCTCTACAGCATATCACCCTCAATCGGATGGTCAGACCAAGTGGGTCAACCAGGAGTTGGAACAGTATCTCCGGATCTTCTGCAGCGAGTGACAGGATGACTGGGATGAACTCCTTCCAGATGCAGAGTTCCAGTACAACAATCATGTACACTCTGCAACGCAGGCCACCCCCTTCATGCTGGACACTGGACGCAACCCTCGTATGGGCTTTGAGCCCTGCCAGCGCCCTTCCCAGAACGAGTCAGTGACGGAGTTTGTGGATCGCATGAAGGAGGCGCAGGAGGAGGCCAGAGTGGCATTAGCCAAGGCCAAGGATGACATGGCCAGGTACTACAACCAACGCCGAACTCCAGCACCAGAATACCAAACAGGGGATAAGGTCTATCTTGACGCGGAGGACATCCAGACCACGCGCCCATCCAAAAAGCTCTCCCACAAGTTCCTTGGCACAGTACAGCGTGCAGTGGGGCGTCTGGCTTATCGCCTGTGCCTGCCCTATTCAATGCGGAACATCCATCCAGTCTTCCATGTAGTCAAGCTCCGTCCCACTGTCACTGACCCAATTCCAAGGCGCCGGACAGCTCCTCCACCACTACCAGTCATTGTGGATGATGAGGAGCACTATGAGGTAGAGGCAATCTTGGACAGTCACATGTTTCGCCACAAGCTTCAGTACCGAGTGAAGTGGAAGGGCTATGGTTATGAGAATGCATCTTGGGAGTCAGCTGAGGATGTCCAGGCACCACTGCAGGTGAAGGAATTCTATGAGTGGCATCCAGGCACTCCTAAGAGCATCCAGGGCCTGTATACACTTTCTCCAGCGCTTTTCCAGTCTGTTTGGCCTTGCCACCGTCCAGTGCATCGAGATGCTGCACCCTAGAGGGGGGGTGATGTAAGGGGACAACCCCTAGAGACCATCCTTTCCTTTTCCTATTCTTTTTCCCCTTCCTTTTCCCTTCTATTTCCCTTTAGATACTATCTGTACATATTGTGTCCGCATTTCTGATCACCTGACCTTGCTCTCAAGGTCATCTGATCCCTTCCTGGTCATCTGACTTCTCCAGACCACCTGACATTGCCAGAGTCACCTGATGGTCATTACCAATCCATTCTCTGGCAATGTCCGAGTTTTTATTTTTTTATTCCCACAGTATTTTTTCAGTGGCTTCTGTGTATTATATAGTTGATTCCCATGCTTCTGGGGCCCCAGAAGCATCCACAGCCTGGCATAGGGATTCCTCAGACTTATTCTCTTTGGATATCCCTCTGCCAGGTGAGTAGCTAGCTCCTGTACACTGTAGCCACTTGCTAATACATCTTTGGATATCCCTCTGCCAGTTGTGTGAGTTCCACAGCTCTCTGAGGTCGCCCTTACAGTAAGCTTGGAAGGATGACCTCCAGGATGATTCTCTCTCCAGTTCTTTGCTGATTCTCCCCACAGTACCCTTTCCCAGGCCAGTTTTTGCTTGGATTTGATGCTAAGAATACCCCTTATTAAGGAGAGAAGCAACAGAAGAGCAATTGGCAGCAGAAACAGGTCACATGATGGTGGTAGAGTGTCAAGAAGGTAATTGATTGAAGTTGAACATGTCAAATTAGTACAAATAAGGTCACATGACATTGTTTATACTTCCCACAAGGTGTTTTCATCTTCTACTGCTGAAAAGTATTGAGAAAATATGAAAATTAAAGTGAGTCAAAAAACTGCCCCAATGATTGAATATTTTGTTTGATTTATTAATAAGCAAGTTCTTGTCTAAATCACATGATCTATACATCATTATGAAGCCAGGATGCAGTTGTATGTCATGTAATTTTCTACAATTTTTTGCCTAAGTAATTGTTGCACACCATGTGAATCTTTCCAAAAAGACCAAACATTGGGGCAGTTTTTTGAGCCAGTGTATATCCATCGACCTGACCTTCTGCAACTCATGGTTTCCATTATCGCATTAACCTTGCTTTGCAAAGGCATGCTAGATCATATGTACCTTACTTGGTAACCATTGTTCCATTTCACACATTGCATGTGCAAACTCCTTCTATCTCTGCAGCTGACCAGGCCAGTATTGATTTCATTGTATTAAATGCCTGGTCCTCTGCCACAGCTGGTCGCTATTCTTCAGCAGTCAGGGATTTCCTGCTTTTTTGTTGGTCACAATCAATATGCTCAAATGAGGTCTTACTGGCTTCTGAGGATATCCTGTGTTTGTTTGCATCTTCAATGGCAACAAGAACAGTGGGCAGCACTGCATCTGCAAAGATTTCCATGTTGAGAGCTTGGCACATACAACATAACATACCATGGTTGGGGGGTTTATGGTTGGGGAGTTTATGGCTGAAGTATGTCCTCAAAGGTATTGAGAACCTTTGACCACCCAAATCTATTTTCCCTCCAAGACCACCTGTATCCATGGATATGCTTGAAAAGATTAGACATGCACTCAATCTGAGTGATTTGTTTGATGCATGTGCTTAGGCCATTGCTTTGACATCTCACTGGGCACAGGCCAGACTTGGCAAACTTCTGCCGCAGAATGAAAAACAACTAGATCTGGTCGTGTTGCCATCCTGGAGCAACTTTGGTGAACCCAATTCAGAAGGGCTCATGATCATTACTCTTACCTTGCACCAGAAAAAGTGGCAGGAAGGGTGAGACAGTTCTTATCACCACAGAAAGGACATCTGGATCTGATTCAGGCACTGAGAACCACATGCAGGTGAACAAGGTCAATTGTAGTCAGCCACTCACATTCTACACCTCCAAGGATGGAAAAGTGATACTGATGATTGTCAGGAAATTCCTCTGTCGCATCTTGAAAGCAAACAAATGCCAAAAATTAGTGGTCACTGTTTCTGCATTGGAGGGATTACCACCTTACTACTTATGGGCATACCTTCCAACATATTGAAGTTGATGGGAAGATAGAGTTCCAATTCCTTCTTGAGGTACTGGAGGTCATTGGAAGTCATTGCTCCTATTTATGTCAAACTTCTAGCTCCAGTGATGTTGGCCTTTTGTCAAAGCTGACTCTGGGTTGGGTTTTGATCTCTCGCATTGCTCGCCAAGCTTCAAAGGGGTTCCATCACCTGCCGGTGCAAGCGCCTCCTATTCCTGGTTGCAACCAAAACCCAACAAAGGTCTCAGTGATAGGTAGATAGAAATAGGTCATGCACCTTGGATTGAAATAGTATCTTTCCGGAAGGAGGCATGGAGGAAGGAAAGATGTATTTTGAGACGTGACGATTGCGTGATGACCGAGAAGTGTTGATAGCTATATGTCAGGGACCCGTTTAAGAACTCAAGAGAAAGCTTAAGACTTGAGAGAACGAGCGTACAAGAGTTAACAACTGTGTTGATTGCCTGAAGATATTTGCTGAATACATGAGGTTTTTATAGTAGTTTAGAATAGGGAGAATCAGAATCAGGGCAAGATCAAATAGGGAAGATTTCAGAAATGTAGTACAACGTGATAAAATAAGAAGAAATAACAAAGGAGAAATATGTAACTAGGAGCAAACGAGACATAGGAAGATGCTGATGAGAGTTGTTCTGAGTAATTACAAGAGATCGGTAAGTTTGTGACATTATCCCCTCTTGAGGACCGAAATGGCATAGTCTTTGGATGGAGGTGGACGTGCTACGCGACCGGAGTGAGTCGTAGTTTGGAGAGGGGGTTCGAAGTTGCGTTAGGAAGGCGCTGGAGGAGGTGATGGTGACCGGATTGGGTGTTGAATTAGGGACTCGGGAAAGGGAGCAGGCTCAGGTAATGCAGTGATGGGTGTAGGGTTCTGATCGAAGTAAATCTGAGGTGGTTGAGGGCGGCGAGGATTCTGTTGGTGCCAGTGTTCGAGGATTTTGTGAAGTCCAGACGGAATATCAGTAAGAGGTAACCAGGAGTTTTCTGATTCTGGCAAATTCTTCCATGAGACAAAGTAGTTGAAACGCCGTCTGATCCTTCGGGTGTCGATGATAGTACCAATGTCATGTGGTTGCTCAGGGATGACCTTGGCTAGGGGAACAGGAACTGATTGAAGACGATCGGGAATGGAATCAGCGGGAGTGAAGAGTTCAAGTAAGGAAACATGAAATACAGGATGGAGACGGGAGTAAGACTCTGGGAGTTTGAGGAGATAGGACAAAAGTCCATGGCGAGCTAGGACCTTGAAAGGCCCTATGCGACGATAGTCAAGCTTGTTAGAGGGTCTTGAAGTCTTGATGTTACGATGAAGGAGCCATACAAGATCACCGAGCTTGAATTTGGGTGCTGGTGTATGATGACGATTATAGTATTTTGCCATGTAGTCGTTCGCTTGTTCTAGTTCAAGGATAAGTTCATTGCGAATTTCTTGTAAACGGTTGGCAAGATCAGAAGCTGCAGGATTTGTAGTGCGTTTGGTGAGTCAAATCTCGAAGTCAGGATTGTAACCAAAGTTAGCGTAGAATGGGGTTTGTTTAGTGGATGAATTTATTCAATTGTTGAACGAGAATTCGGCGAGTGCAAGGTAGTCCACCCAGTTGTCTTGTTGATAGGATGTGTAAGTGCATAGATACGTCTCAAGAGTCTGATTTGTTCGTTCAGTGAGTCTGTCAGTTTGAGGGTGGTATGCTGTTGAGGGATGCATCTTCATGCCGATGAGCGACATGAGATTAGTGAAAAATGAGGAGACGAAGATAGATCCTTGGTTGGAGACAATGGATTGGGGAAAACCATGATGACAGAAGATGCGGTTGAGATAGAGTCGTGCGAGTTCAGGGGCGTCCATGGATTCGCAAATGGGAATGAAATGTGCTGCGCATGTCAATCGGTCACAGATAACCCAAATGGAATTATACCCATGGGATTGAGGGAGTTTAGTAATAAAGTCCATGGATATGGACTGCCAAGGATGGTTCGGAATATCAAGGGGCTGGAGGAGACCATAAGGCTTGTGGGTGGCATTCTTGGTGTGGGCACAGATTTCGCAGGATTTTACGTAGGCATGGGAATAAGTCTGCATACCAGGCCATGAAAAGTCACGGCGAAGGTTGTCATAAGTTACCGCACATCCAGGGTGACCAGAAATCACTGAATCGTGACGAGAGTACAGGATTTTAGAGCGAAGAGGAGCAGGGACGAAAAGGCAGCCGTTATGAAATATGAGGTTGTTCTCTTGAGTGATGGAGTCATCATTTTGATGAAGTAGTGTTTGCCATTCAGTATCGGTACGATAAGCGGCTTTGAATTTGTCAAGAAGTTCGGAATTGTCGAAAGTAAAGGTGGAAAGGGCGTTTATAGAGGTCAATGAGGTGCTAAGAAAGGTTTGGAAAGGAAAAATTCAAGCGGTATGGTAAAGGTTCAGGAGTGCTTGGCGCTGGTTGACAGTAGTCTCATCCCCTTCTTTAGGTTCATAATCCGGGCGTCGCAAAGCAGGGTCTGCCAGGTTTTTTGTTCCTGGTGCGAAGTCTAATTGAAAATCAAATTCTGAGAGGAATGAGGACCAGCGTGCTTGGCGTCGGTTGAGGAGTCGAGAGGACATGAAATATTGAAGGTTTGAGTGGTCAGTGATAGCCGTGATTGTGTGGGAGGATCCAACAAGCCAGGAACGCCACTCATGAAAAGCTTCAATAATGCCTAGAAGTTCCTTGTCATGGATTTCGTAGTTGATCTCAGTGGGTGTAAGTTTCCGGGAGTAATAGGCAATGGGATGGAGAAGTGAGTTCTTGTCAGGTTGTAAATGAATGGCAGAGAGGGCGAAATCAGAAGCATCAGTGACTATGGTAGAGGGAAGTGTCGGATTGAAATGCTGTAATACCGGAGCAGTTGTAAATGCAATCTTTAGTTTTTCAAACGCATCACGGGCAGTAGTATTCAGTCCTGGGAATTTGGACTTGCATTCCTTAGTGGTGAGAGCATGTAGTGGAAGGCAGATTTCGGAGTACCGTGCCACGAAGTCACGGTAAAAATTACAGAACCCAAGGAATTGCTGGATATGTTTTACGGAGGTGGGTGTAGGCCATTTTGTGATAGTGTCGAGTTTCTTGGGATTCATTTGGATGCCATTGGCACAGATGATATAACTGAGGTACTCGACTTGAGATTTGTCAAATTTGCATTTCTTGGCATTTGCAAATAGGTTGGCGTTACGGAGGCATTCTAAAATGGCTTGAACTCGTGCGTTATGATCCTCTTCTGGTCTAGAAAATATTAATATATTGTCAAGGTATACAACGCATGAGATGTCAAGAATATCTCGAAGTACATCTTGAATGAAAGCTTGAAAAGTTGCAGGAGCGTTTGTAAGTCCAAATGGCATGACTGTATATTTGAATAGTCCAAGGTGTGTGCAAAAAGCCGTCTTCCATTCATCGCCTTCCTTGACATGTATTAAGTTAAATGCATTTTTCAGGTCAATTACTGTAAACTTGTTGCAATCCTGGACTCGATCTAGAAGATCGGAAGTAAGCGGCAAAGGATAGCAATTCTTTTTCATAATCGAATTAAGTCCTCGATAATCCACGCAGAGTCAAAGGTCTCCTGTTTTCCAGCAGACAAAAAGGATGGGTGACGCTGCTGATGATGTGGATCGGCGGATAAAACCTTTAGAAAGTTGTTCTTCAATATATTCAAAAAGGGCAGTTCATTCATCTAGAGAGAGAGAGTAAATTGGACCAAATGGGGGTGTCTTGCCATCTTCAATGTCAATTGAAATGTCGTATGGGCGATGTTCTAGTAGCTTCTTGACTTCAATCGGATCGAAGACATTGAGGTAGGCGTGATAATGTTCTGGTATGATTTTTAGGATCTCATTTTTAGATTCGGAGGATTGGTTTGAGGAAGCTATTGGGGGTGGTTCAGGTGGTGGTAATTTGTGAGACACTGGATTTGGAGGTGAAGAGGTAGAGATAGCATTAATGCGCTCCATAAGCTTGTTGTCAGGAGTATACCAAATACAAGAGACCACTTGATTTTTGGCATATTTTTGGAAACGCATTGGTGAACAGGTCTTGATATCAATTGGTTTGTTCTTTGGAACATATATTGGATCAGGTTTAGATGGAGGGGTCGACCAAATTGCGAGGAGCTCTTCGTGACTAATGCTGTTTCGAGTTGGAGGATGGAGAATAGAGGCTGACAAAGTCAGATCTGTTGACTTGTAGCTTGGAAAGTTATGAGGTAGCTTGTCACTGGGTGGATCAAGAACCTTCAAAACATCAGTAAGAGGCATCTTAGGTAGACCTAGGCCTAATCCAAGGGAGCCAACAGAAGATACAGGGTAAGCGTCAGATTTTACAGGGCCGTAGCCTCGACCAAACACGGTGACAGGGAAGTCATGATTGGCTCCACAACAAGAAAGGGACAGTTGTCCGCGAGCCCAGTCAATTGAAGGGTTGTGTTGCATGAGCCAGTCGAGGCCTAATAGTATAGGGTATGGCATAGAGACGATGCCTAAACAGATAACTTCTTGATGATCACGGACTTTGATTTGAGTAATGACATCATGAGTGAGCAAACCAGAAGTCATGGGGCGGTCGTCGATTGTATAAATAGGAACAGGAGAGGGTTTAGGAGCATGAGAAAGAGAATGGCGAGAGGAAAAGGTATCAGAGATGTGGGAGCCGGTTGCACCACTGTCGATAAATGCATATGTTTTGATCAATTTTCTTCGAGGGAATGATAGTGTAACTGGGATAAAGAAATGATTTCTATTGTGAGGTGATGAACAAACATGAGTAGATAAAAGAAAATTGGGTGCTGGAGTCGACTGAGCTATCCACTTGCCAGTAGTGGTCCTGACAAATTTCGGCTCGTTGCGGTGATGGGGAAGCGACTCAGCTCCATCCATCATCGCCGAAGACCTGGGAACTAGTTGGTCTTTGGCGTGGCTTTTCCTGTGCTCCCATGTTTGGCCTTGCATTTGTTGCAGTCCGCGGCCTTGTGACCTTCTTTGCCGCAGTAAAGGCAGAGATTATTCTTCATGCGATGTTCACGTTCGGCAGTAGTGAGAGGTCCACGAGGTTTTGATGTCCCAGGGCTAGAGAACATATCGACTTCCATGGGTACAACGTCGGAGGTAGAACTAGAGTTGCTTGTCGGAGCAGTGTTGAAAGTAGGAGCTGGGTAGTGATGGGAAGAGTTTCCATTCGTATCCTTCTTCTTCTTGCCAGATTCGATGCTTTTCTCGACCTCACATTGATGAAGATTTGTATCGATGGATATGACCAATGGTTCCCATGCTTCCAGTGTTAAGGGACGATCTACGATGTTAACGAGATGATCCTTTACTGTTGATTTCAGTCCTTTCATGAAACTTAGTCTGTTCAGTCATGTCTAAATGACTAGCGAGTTCCATGAAAGCCATAAGATAATAATGGGCCGAGCCAGTTTGCTTGAGTGAGTCGAGTTTAAGTTCGGCATTCTGGATAAGGCTTGGATCGGAGAACTTCTTGCGGAAAGCGAGGAGAAAGTTGTTCCAATCATAGAGGAGCGGAGAACCAGACCGTTCGAGATGATTAAACCATTCGATGGGTAACCCGTCTTTGAGGTGTAACCCGACGTAGAGGACTTTGGAATGGTCGTCAGGGAAGGAAGCGGTGTGGAACTCTATGATGCGTTTTACTTCCGAAATGAAAGGAGTAACTTCACCGTGTTTCCCATTAAAAAGGCGTGCGCTACGGAGTTTAATGGTGCTGCCGCGAGAACTAGGAATCTGATCATTAGCAGGACGTCGAGCAACCTCGTTCATTACGTCGATGAGGCTATTCTGAAGCATAGTCTGATTGTGTGTAAGCTGAGCGAGAATGGCTGCAAACTCGGGTGTGAAAGCGGGAGCATTTCCTGTCGAGTCTGGATTTTGACCTTGTTCCATCGGAGGGACTGCTGTGGGATCGAAATTACCGGCGAGTTGGGCGAAATCGATGCCAGGAGAGGTGTGAGGAACGTAGTTTTCAGGATTGAGAGCTGGAGGCTGGATAGTCGGGGAATTATAATCTAGATAGACGGAAGTCGTGGCCATATAGTATGAGGCAATCAAACTTTGTCAGGGACCCGTTTAAGAACTCGAGAGAAAGCTTAAGACTTGAGAGAACGAGCGTACAAGAGTTAACAACTGTGTTGATTGCCTGAAGATATTTGCCGAATACATGAGGTTTTTATAGTAGTTTAGAATAGGGAGAATCAGAATATCGAATAGGGAAGATTTCAGAAATGTAGTACAACGTGATAAAATAAGGAGAAATAACAAAGGAGAAATACGTAACTAGGAGCAAACGAGACATAGGAAGATGCTGACGAGAGTTGTTCTGAGTAATTACAAGAGATCGGTAAGTTTGTGACACTATACCCATCTCCAATTCGCATATATCCAATGCCGAACGACGAATTAATCTTGTCTCTATTGTAGGCGAAATAATCTTGACTCTATCGTAGTTTTCCAATCCCACCCACCCTCTCCTTCTATCTACTAGCTTAGACCTTGGGGGTTCCGTCACCTGCCGGTGCGAGCGCCTCCTATTCCTGGTTAAACCCAACAAAGGTCTCAGTGATAGGTAGATAGAAATAGGTCACGCACCTCGGATCGAAATGTATGTCTCTGATTTCATTCACCATTGTTATGCCTTTATCTGTCACTTTCTCTCTTGCTATTCTGGCCATGCTGGTAAAACCAAAGAGAATTACTCTACCACCAATGTCAAAAAAACATACTTATTCGACCATACAAAAGAGCGAAAGTGCAATCTGTTCAAACCTCAGAAACACGACATTCTGATATTGAATTGGTATCGCAACCTCTTAGCCATGCCCCAGATACGGCAGAGATAGACATTGCTCAAGGCCGTGGTCCTCTGTCCTCTTGAGGAGCAAAAAAAGAATTTGTGTAGACAGAATTTCAGGAGGAGAATACGAGCATTGGGCAACCAAGCGTGTGGTGACAATAGCAATGTTGATTCACTCGTCAAATATGGGATAAATATCCGTGCCTCAGGAACTGCACGGGACTATGCGCAATGGAACGTGCGGAACTGTCCATGAAGATACAGGAGTTCTAAAAGTCGGACAGAGCTGGCAAAGCCGAGCGACCAAATGTTGACTGTCAACTTGAAGTCATGGACAACTCCGGCTCAGATTGGAATCGGCGTATGGAGTTACAATCTGTACGTAGTCGCCGAAGGTGGCCTTTCAGGAGTACCAATTGCAGTGACAATGACCTTGGACTACTTAGGTATTTCTTTCATATCCATTGGTGGTCAACGTTTGCAAGGTGATCTACTTCGTCACCAAATTCGTTCCATACAGAATATATCCAATTCTATAAGGCATGCATATATTCCGCTGTATCACAAGTATATCGTGTATGTGTATGTATCATGGTGTATAGTGTGAGTAGGGATATATCCAATTGCCGCCGCCGACTAGAATCAGGATCTTCTCCATCCACTTATAATCCATACTTCTCTACAAACTCCTGATGATACTCTGCCAACTTATGCACATACTCCTCTGTTCCAGGACACAAGCACGTAAGCCTATAATGCCACTCTCCCTCTTTCTGACCGAACCCACTCCCCGGCGTGACACAGATCCCCGTGTGGTCCAACAACCCCAGCGCATAGAATACATCAGGCTCCTTCCCTGCCTCCCTGGCAGCGTTCACCGCCTTCTCCGACAGTGTTATTCTCGGGTGGAGGTACAACGCTCCGGGAGAATCTACGCAGCTTACACCAGGTAAGGAGTTTAGACGCTCCGCCATGATCTTGGTACGCGAGGCAAGAGACTCGTGAATGATGTTTGTTTCCTTCTCCCATAGAGGGTAACTTTCGTCACCGGGTTTGGGTGGGCGGATCATGCAGTCGACCCCGATCTGACCGGATATAGGCGGGCACAACCCCACGGAGACCATCTTGTAGATCTGGGCGATGATATCCTCACTGATATTCGTACATTCGAAATATCCTCCGCGTCTGCCACACTCCCCGAAAACGCCTTTTGAGATGGAGTGGAATGAAAAGAGGGGTATAGGCGATTTAGCCTTCATAACGACCTTCTTAAACGACGTGAAGGGGTATTGGTCACGTTGATGGAGGTTATCTTGGTACACTTCGTCTGCGAGAAGGACGAGCGAATGCTTCTCGCACAGCTCGACGAGCTCGGTTTGCGTCTCCTCATCGAGGAGCGCACCAGTGGGATTACCGGGGTTTATGATGACCAGAATCTTGGTCTCAGTGCCCTCTTTAGACGCTTTCTCGATCGCGGCCTCGACAGAATCAACAGAGGTGGACCAGCCAGATGATTCGTCGAGATAGTAAGGGACGGCTCTGCCGTTGTATTGCGCGAGGGTGGCAGTATACAATGGGTATTGGGGAATGGGAATTAGGACGCCGCAATTTGGAGACGCTATAAGCATAGAGAGAAGAAGAGAGACACCGGCAGATGCGCCAGCGGTGAGAAATATGTTGTTCGGGCTGGAGGGATATCCATCACGATCTGATTCGATAGTCAGAGGGGGAGTAGCGACAGGGATGGTGAGAATACCTTCAATGAATCTCGCGACGTTCTTTCGGATCAAGGGGACACCTTGACTATGTGAGTAGGCACCGACGGAGCCAAGCTCGTCAATTAGCTCATTAGCACGAGCGATGACGTCCTGAGGGAATACATTCGGAGCGAGCTCAGCAAGCCCAGGCCACTCTGTAAGTGCGGCCACCTGGACGATGATACGGTAGCAATGAATATGTACATTCATCGTGGCAATCCAATAACATACCTGTCTAGTAAAGGTAATCGGCGGCTGGTCCAAACCCTTCTGTTGTGGATTTCCGATATTAGATGAGATGACCTTGTCAAAGGGCAGACCGTTGTCCTTCTCCTTCAACTTGACTCGATATGCTTCCGCCTTGATTGCCAATTCGCCGCGCACGGCATACTCGACATTCTTTACGACGGGGTTGAGCGAATCAAGAGTAAGAGAGCGCATCGTTGTTGCGTAGGTAGTCGAGTTTCGCAAGGATTGATGATGAGGAGATGAGGTAGAAATGATCGATGATAACTTGGCAGGTCTAGAAATGTGCCTCAAGGCGACCGGGGACATGTGTCGCCGAGGAGTTGCTCGGCGCGTGACCTTGGAAAATTAGTGCACAGGAGATGAACGCTTCACCGTCTAGAAGAGAGTATAGTTCAAGCAGGGACGGGTATATGAGAGGCTTGAACAATGCGATATATATGCCAGTGGTAAATTAATTAAACTTCTAAAGTCCATAGTAAATTTACTTTCACACCTGAGGAGAAAACCCTGATCCGAACCTATTCCGAACACCGACCGCGCCCTGCGTAAAACTTTCATCAATGGTCTCTCGTCTGGTCTTTAACTCCCTCCCCTCCCTCAGTTTCACGCGCCATTTTGCTTCCAAGGCAGCAGCGTCACGGCCGCTCCTTGGAAGATACACAGACAAGGTTCCTGTTGATCTCGCGCGTGTTCAATCGGGGCGTAACGTGAATCTCAGAGACTATGAGACGCAAAAGGAAATGAAGAGGTTCAGCTATGATTTGAAATTGAAGGATGGGAAAGTGTTGCCAGCGGATGGGCCTAATTTTATTGGTGCGTTTTATGTCATTGACCCGACGCCTGTGAATGAACAGACAGTGGTGTAGGACCTAATGGCTGCTCGCTCCGCCCACCTCTTTCGCCAACTTTCCAAGAAGTTGTCAGAAACTTCCGTGGACCCAATATTATCATTTCTGTAATCCCTGAAGGTTCTTATGCTGAGCCGCATTTCTTGATTTAATGAACTAATATATTTTCTCGGTCAAGGAACGTCGTTACCTTCCACCCTCCAAATCCTCCATGAGCACTCAGATCATTATTCATTGCAATGCACAAAACCTATGTCTCTAGATGGTGAGTCGTCATACTTAATGCTGGACCACGTTATATATGGTTACACTCTACACAGAGCTCAACAATGAGATGACTGGGTTTATAACTGCCAACGCCAAGACTATGGACAAGGAGCAGTTCGATGAGAAGTATCCTTTCTCATTAGACTTCCAATAGATTATTGCAATCTATCTATCTGTTTCAATAGATTATTGCAATCTATCTATCTGTTTTTCTTGTCTACTGCGCGACCGCGACGACTTAAGTGGTCAACATGAGCCTTCCGAGACAAGTTACACTAGACACATGAATCCTATAACTAGATATCATCCTCTGGACCGTCTTCAATCATTTTCGCGTAGTCTTCATAGCTGGCGAACGTCGGTAATGCCTTGAGCTTCTTCCTCTGTTCGCGAGATGTATCTTGTCGCTTTCGTTTTCTCCCACCCCCTTCATCTTCAATGCCACCCCATTCCTCGTCCACAACTCCAGCGGCACCCTCCTCATCTGAACCGTCCCAATCAATGAGACCGTCAGGAACGTCACCATCGAGTGGTATAAGATCCTCATTATCCGAACCTTCGACCAAGGATAATCCATCCTCCTCCTCGTCATCCTCGGTGACAAGAGCTTCGTCTTCACTATCATCGTTCATGTCAAGGTCTAAAGGAAGATCGTCGTCGTCGTCACTGTCCTCCAGAAGATCCTCGTCTTCACCCGCAGCTTTGGGCATGGATTGTTGCATCGCCTGAAAATCATGTAAATCTCTCTGGTGACGATACGCGAGGGGGCTTCCTACCTTCCAAATTTCTGCCTCATCCTCGTCTTCATCATCGCTATCATCCTCGTTCGCAGCCTTCTCTTGGTCTTCCTCAGATTCGGTAGCATCAGCCTCCTCTTCTCCCTGAACTTTCCTCTTCCCAACCTTGGCTGCCTTTGCCTTTTCTTTCTCACTTCTCCGAGAGAAGTACTTGTAGAAGAACAGCTAAAAATAGCTTCAACATCCCCTCACATTTTCTGATAACTGAAGAGTTCAGCGCACCTGGTCTACCGGGACATCTTCCGCTCGGGTCTTCAAGAACTGAGCTTCATTCATCAGTGCTGCATCTTCCACCTCGCCTTTCAGCAACTTGACTCCCGTTCCATCGAGTCCGCTAGCAGCAGGCTGCATAGCACTGGCGCCTCTCGCTTTACTTACATCCTGCTTCGCCTTTTTCGGATTTTTGTAGACAAAGCGGTCCAAGAAGTGTGAGAGCGTATTCTGCGAGAGGTCCGCGTTGGCAGTGAGTGGCTGAGAAGTAAGTAATTGTCTTGCATGGAGTGAGATGGCGGGGTGATAGTGATGTAAGAGAGGCGTCTAATGGAAGTTGTGAAAAAACGATAGATTCCAAGTAGTGAAGCACTGACAAGCTCCCATATTGGCGAGGAGGACGCGTGCGCGTACTGTGGATCCCGCTTCCGTAGATCATAAGGCTCGGCTTCAGGATCCGCAGGTTCGTTGAGGATGGAGCGAAGACCCGGTACCGTGCTGAAAAGCTAGATAAATCGCTATTGTCAACACCTCGGTGGAAACAGGGACAAGGCTTCAGATACGAACTTCACCAAGAAGATACAAGCCTCCGGCCACAAACTCTGTCGCCCCGCTCCCACCACTGGCCAATACCTGAACGAACCGTCGCACGATCGCCTTGATGCGCTCACCATTGGCATTACCAACATCGGCCTTGATGGATTTGAAGAGCAGATTGAGATACATTGCCTGTTTAGATGATGCCGCCAGCCGAGTATCATAAAGAGAGTCGTACAAAGTACGATAATACCGGTCTACAATGGATTTTGAGGTTGAAGCAGCAGAGACAGAGTGAGACAGAGTGGAGCTGATCTGTTGAATAAGAACGAGAGCTTGCAACGAGATGTTGAAGGTTGATGTGTGTGTAATAAGAAAGAGAGTATCAATGTGTTTATTCAGCCTGTAGGTCGATCAGAACTTCTTGTGACGAAAAATGGGACTAAACGTACCCACTATCCCCTGCATCAATTTTTGCAAACGGGAGAGCACGATTTACGCCGGTCAGAATGGCAGAGATGAGCTTCGAATGGGTATCCTCCACCTCTGCAAACCCGGCTGCTCCCTTCACCTCCGTCACCTTCCCCTTCCCCTTCTTCTTGCCGTCACGGACCTTCACCCTCCCTTTCTTATCCTTCAGGATTTCGCCTTGTTCTTCCGCCGCGGCTTCTCGCTCCACATCCTCCCCCCTCTCCGGGTCCTCCCCCAAGAGCTCCTTGAACATCTCAAAATACACTTCAATCAGTTTTAGTGCAACATCACGGTCCCCAGGCGTCAACACAATCTGATTGAATGTGATTGTCGCATAATATTGCGCATGGGCATTGCCGCTTTTCTTCTCAGAGGGAACAGGTGCTGCTTTGGGTTTTGGCTTTGGTTCGGCATCGGTAAAACGAATATGCGTTCCCTTAGTAGGAGGGAGTGACGGAACAGAAGGAGGTGCCGGTGGTCGAAGAACAAGAGCGATGACTTCTCGCACGACAACGGTTTTCATGGAGGGGTGACTTTGAAGAAGCTGAAGCAAATGGTGGGATGCACGAGAGCAAATAGGTTTCTCAGTGTCTCCCTGAGTTGCGTTAGCTTAACATTTATCTGCAAGGAAAGTGACTCAAACATACAAGCTTATTTACGAGGAGACGCAGGAGATTTTGCTCTTGCTCAGGTTTGTCTCGGAGTAAGGTGGAAATAAGCGTTAGAGATTGAGTACGGACGTATTGCAAGGGGTCTAATGAGAGGGTCTGGACGCATGTTAGTCCATGAAGCTGCCGAAAAGTGAGAAACAAACCTCAAGTATCTGAAGTATGGAAAAGAAATACTTCTTGAGCCAATCCTCGAAATACCAGCCGACGAGAATCTCGTCCGTGATGTCAGGGTGATTCAAAGGCTGATCACGGAAGTATCTGTGAGTATACGAGGAAGATGAGCGCTTGACCGAGCCATCCATAATCTTCGAACCTTACTTGAGCTTGCGATCAGGGGCGCCTCCACCGACCCACCAGTCCATGATACACCGCAAAGCCTTTAAGCTCTCTTCTCTTCCACCTTTTCCTTTTCCACGTTCTGCCATGCCCTTGAGCGTTTCCAGGGCCTTAGTGTTGTGCACAGGGCTGCTCTGGACGAGAAGAGTAAGTGCACTGAGTCTGTCGGACAAAGTACCCGACTGGATGATTTTGGAGAAAAAACTTGTTTCGGAAGAAGAAGACTTGGAAGACGAAGATGACTGAAAAGCACGTATGTCGGCATTATGGAGGTCGCTTGCTTTTTTGGTGAGTGTTGCAAGCTGGTCTGGTGTGATCGAGGGCAGATTCTGTGGCGCTAAGGGAGGTATCGCGGCATGCCATAGGGGAGTCGGCTCAAATACGAGCTTTGCATTTTTATCCATCGCGTCCCACCGCACTGTAGCGCGGTTTTTTTGGTCACCGTGACCAGTCGCGTCCAAAGTCAGGGAAATTCAAACTTTTGCTTGTTTATGTCTGTATTTTCACGACGCCAATAATCGAGGACATTTCTGACAACTTTCTAAACGACCATGGCAAAAGCCAGTACAAAGACTCCAGAACTTAGCGTCCCAAAGAAGTCCTCCAAAGTCGCAACAGGTGCTCCATCTCAGCTCAATCAGTCGAGTCGCAAAGGCAAGCGCGCATGGAGAAAGAACATCGACATACAAGATGTCGAACATGGTATGGAGGAGATGCGGGCAGAAGAAAGGGTCACAGGGTGAGTCTGCTTTGACACTAATGCCTCAGAATAGCGGTTCTGACCCGTTCTTGTCAGTAAAACCTTGCAAGCAACCAAAGATCAGGATCTTTTTCAAATCGATGTTCAAGGCGACACGCAAAGTCTGTTGCATCATCCTCTCACTTGATTTGCTTATTATGTTGACCGGCGTTGTATCCAGTTCGCAAATCCCTGAAAAAGTTTTCTCCTGCTCTCCTTACTTCCACGAAAATACTTTCTCAGCGTTCCGCTGTCCCTGCCGTGTTTTCTCGACAGTCATCTGTCACCTCGAATAAACGGAAAGCGCTTGTCAGCCATGAAGAAAAAGCTAGACTGCTCAGAATTGGCAAACGCCCACGAAAGGGACCGTTTAACAGTGTTATAGACCCTACAGAGTTTGGCGCAGGAAGTGCTATGCTCGAAATAAGCGAGGCTGTCAAGAACAGTGGGGCATACGATGTATGGACGAAGCCGTCAGAAGATGTGGTAGTTAAGGATGGACTCGAAACAGTCCAGCCCAAGAAGATCAAAGTGGGCTCACATTTGGTCTCTCATCATGAACTCCTACTCATCGACTTTATATTGTATGTACAGGCACCCACCACTCAACACGTGCGGGACACAATAGAGCTACGGGCTGTGCTAGAGCCTCACCAGGGAACATCATATAATCCAACTGTTCAAGCACATCAAGAACTTCTGTTACAGGCTCACGAGGCTGAGGAACGACGAGTTCGCGAGGCGGAGAAACTCGCGCAGGTGAAAGAAAAGATGGAAAGTGCCAAGAGGGAAGCTGAGGAGGCCAGCCCGGGCTTCGCGTCGGGAATGAAAGTGCAGGAAGTGGTAGAGGAGGATGAGGATGAGGATGATACAGAAACTCGTGAGGAGGTGCCAGCCAAAAGGCAACCCGCGCGGAAGACGAAGGCGCAGCGGAGAAAGGCGGCTCAGTTACTCGCTGAAGTGGGTTTTATCATTATCCATCTTGTTGGCCTTTCCCTGACGTACGCTATTCTCGATTAGAAACGCGAGTTGGCTGATCGGGCTATGCGGAAACGAATGTTGGCAGCGATACCTTCCGCAAGAACCTTACGACGTAAAAATGCCAAGCTCATGTCTGCGCGAGAGGAAGAGCTGGCTCGGAAGCGCGCAGCAGAGTTGTCGAAACTGAAGCAACATGGGCTCGCTGGGCAAAGATTAGGGAGACACAAAGTTCCTGAGGGACAGGTAGATGTACAACTCGGCGAGGATTTGAGCGAGTCACTAAGAGCACTCAAAGTGCGTATTCTCCTGTCGTTGCTGTTTGCCTAATCTAATTGCTTGAATAACAGCCAGAAGGGAATTTGTTTCGTGACCGGTTCCTTAATATGCAGCATCGCGCGCTTGTGGAGCCTCGCGTTCTCGTTGCGTAAGTCCTAATTTATGATTTCTCGTGTCCGCTTGCTGAAGCTAATCAATGGCTTAGACCCAAGAGACGTAGAACAAAAATCGTTGAATACGAGAAACATGCATGGAAACGGTTTGAGTAGCCACTGTACCTACATGTATCGAGCTATCCTGCCAAGAAATGATGCTGCGCCACGATTGTAATGTGAGGGCAGCCGAAATGCCGGGGAAACAGCTGTACAGTTGTTTCAGCCACCGAAACACAGCCACAGGATGGTCGCAAGCAGATTGGAAATCTTATGTAAACATCGTAAGTATAGTCCTCCTCTCCCCAATGGCCGCCACGAAACCCACCAAGAAGGCTGCCTCTGGCAAACGTGCGTTCACGCTGTCCTGCTTTATGTTCTCGTCATTAATTTTTTTTCGTTGAAAACAGCCGCGCCGAAGGACAGCAAGGCCAAGGCGGCGAAAAAGGCTGCCCTCCAGGGCGTCCACTCCCATGCCTCCCGTAAAACAAGGACGTCTGCATCGTTCCACCGCCCTAAGACCCTCCGCCTTGCCCGGGATCCTAAATACCCTCGCAAGTCCATCCCTCATGCACCCCGGATGGATCAGTTCAGGACAATCGTATCGTGAGTTGAATCTACTATTCTATCACATTTTGGGCGGGATAGGGTGGGGCTAGTGGTTTGGAAATTGGAATCGGAGGCGGGCGTAGAGTGGTCGTGGATTTGTGCTCCGAATTTGCTCCTAACCTTGTTTTACTTAGGCCCTTGAACACGGAGTCTGCCATGAAGAAGATCGAGGAGCACAATACTCTGGTGTTCATTGTTGACATCCGATCAAACAAGCGCCAGATCAAGGACGCTGTGAAGAAGCTGTATGATGTTCAAGCTGCAAAAATCAACACCCTCATCCGGTATGCATGTTCTGTCTCTTTTTTTCATTTTGTTGAGTCACTGTGGTTTTCAGCCCCGACGGAAAGAAGAAGGCCTATGTGCGCCTGACGGCTGACCACGACGCTCTTGATGTCGCCAACAAGGTGCGTTCTTCGTTCATATCTTCCGTAATAATTCGATATTGACGATTTCTGGACTTGTCAGATTGGTTTCATCTAAACGTTTTGTCCTTCCGGGACGTTTTTGGGATGTGTGATGGCCTTTACATACTTTCTTCTATGCTTTACCCGTATGTATCATGAATCAACATGCCGACTATCATGAACATCATTCTACGTCTGTATGAGAATGCTTTGAGTTGAATGAGAATTTGTGATGACGAGTTTGAAAGCGTGGGAACTTATTTTTTCGAAGTAACGACGCGCCGAGCTGTGTCATTGTCTCCCTCAATGTTTCGAATAGCACTTGCCCGCCCACCTCGCGCGATTCTTCCTTCAATAACGCGATGGCGTCGGTTCAATTCTAACAGGCCAACGTTCGTCCCATGCCTCTCCATGAGAAACTTCATTCATTCCTCTCTTTGACTTTAGTATACCGCCTTCAACTTCGGAGAAGTCGAAGTCCAGCGATGTCAAGCCCAAAGATCCCAAAGATCGCCAACCTCAAAAAGGCAAGGACATTGACCTCAGCGCTTTAGTTTCTGAGGATGGGTGCGTGTCTAGTCTAGTCAAACTTGCTGGCTTCGGCTTAAGATTTATATCATCAGACTCTCATATATCGAGCTCCAAAAGTAAGTGGATATGCTTGCAACGATTCAGTCAATGATCGAGTATACAGAGCATTGTCTAACATGTCGGAAGACGACTTGGTGACATTATTCAAGGACCCACCAAGGTACGCTTCTTCATGAATTCGCCTGCTCTTCCATTTGACTCGTCTTGGTCAGACTTGCGGAGACGGAGACTGAAATGTTCGGTAAAGTGTATGTCGCTCATTCTTTGCATAGGGCATGTCGTGACCGCAATTTAGAGAGATTCTAGAGGAAGGGCGTCCGACACGTCTTGACCCGGACAGTCTACCGACACCTCCACTTGACCCTGAAAAGCCATGTACTGAGGAACAGTATGCAGCCTCACTTGTACACGGCCGCGGTATCCACGAGCCCATCTACCACCAGCCATATTACGGTGTCCCTGCCGCAAACATCCATTTCCGTTCGCACCACCCGCAACTACTTGATCTCTTCGTGCACTTTGCAGCACACGCTGCATCATCACTGGGTATACCTTGCTCGAGAGCTGTTCACCTGCCGAATAAACGGACGCTTTGGACAGTTCCACGTTCCCCATTCGTGCATAAAAAAAGCCAGGAGAACTTTGAACGTATCGTCTACAAACGCGCATTGAAAGCGTGGGATGCGGACCCGGAGGTTATTGATAGGTGGTTCAAGTATTTGAGAAGGCATGCGATGGGTGGTGTGGGTATGAGAACGACGAAGTGGGAGAGGATGCCGTTGTGCATTGGGAAGGCAAGGATGGAGACCGTTGCAAAATTGGAGTCAGTGAACAGTCAGAGGATCAAAGCGCTTGGGCAGAAGATTATCGCGACAGAGTTGGCGGCCCAACAGAAAACACAGGTTGCCGCGAGCATTCCGTCAGCATAAGGATATTTACATCTAGCTGAGATCAGATAAGATTATGCTAATCTATTATCCTAATATGATCGTCCTGGTTTTTTGTTGCAAAATTGGAGTCAGGGAACAGTCAGAGGATCAAAGTACTTGGGCAGAAGATTATCGCGGCAGAGTTGGCGGCCCAACAGAAGACACAGGTTGCCGCGAGCATCCGTCAGCATATTCAAATCTAGCTGAGATTAGATAAGATGATGCTAATCTATTGTTCTAATAATGATCGTCCTGGCCTATTGTTCTCCAATCTTGCTTCTCGATGTCTACTGCTGCCCAACCCCGTCCTGCTCCAGTCGATGCATTTCCAACACAAACATCGACTACTCAGGCTGAAACTGAGGCTGTCCTACTTCGTCACATCCCATCTAATGCCGAGCAAGCACCGGAGCTCTCCAAAACGTCCCATATGCAGTTTCTTGTGCGCAATCTCGTGCAAGGATTCCCTGCAAGATATATAAGTCAAGATGCCAGCCAACCGTGGCTACTATTTTGGACCATACAGGCATTCAGCATCCTTCAAGTGGGACTTGATCCGGGTAATAAACAGCGGTATGCATGAACCCTATCATCGCACACGCGATATCTTATTTCATTATAGTATAATTAACAAGATATTGACTGCCCAACACACTGATGGGGGATTCGGTGGTGGACCCGGGCAAGCGGCTCACCTCTTGCCAACCTACGCGTCGGTGTGTGCGCTTGCGATCGTCGGCCGCCCAGGACCTGAGGGTGGTTGGGACCAGATTGACAGGTACGTATGAATCTGCTGATAACGGACTCTATCAGGTAATTCTGGCGTAGAAAGAAGATGTATGACTTTTTCATGTCGTTGAAACAACCCGATGGTTCCTTCCTTGTCGCGCACCATGCAGAGGTCGATGTTCGGTAATGTTGCATCTTAACCGCGTTCATTTGTATGCTCAAGCACTGTTCAGTGGAATTTATTGCCTCCTTGTAACCGCCACGCTACTTGATATTCTTACGCCCGAGCTGGTCGAGGGAACTGCCTCTTTCATCGCTTCCTGCCAGACCTACGAAGGAGGTTTCGCCTCGGCTTCACAGCCCTATTACGCCGCTTCTTCCTCACTTCAACCGGGAGACCCCGCTGACCACAAACCGTTCCGGCTACTAGAAACACTGCGCCCGCCTCTTGGCGAGGCTCACGGTGGCTATACATTCTGTGCTCTTGCAGCGTGGGTGCTGCTGCTACCGTTCCTCAATGACAGCGATGAAAAACGGCCTTGTATTGATGTTGATAAATTGTTGAGGTGGTTGGTGATGATGCAAGGGAATGAGCTAGAGCTAGGCGGATTCCGGGGCCGCACAAACAAGCTTGTGGACGGTTGTTATTCATGGTGGTGCGGAGGCGCGTTTGCACTGCTAGAGGCATTGGGAGTAGACAAACAAGAGAGTGATATAGCTTCGGCGAGAGAAGGTGAGTCACAGACAGAGGAGTGGACTGACGTTGACGGTAATTTCTATGTCTTTCCATTTATTCCGAGTAAACTGACAAGAGCCGCAGATTCGTTGTTCAACCGACGAGCACTTCAGGAATATGTATTATACGCAGGCCAACACCCAGCGGGAGGCTTACGAGACAAGCCACCGAAGTGCGCCGTCTTCGACGCCCTTTCCAGAACGTTACTCATGTTTGCTAGAAACCCGGATGCCTACCATACTCTCTATTGCCTCTCTGGGCTTTCAGTTGCACAGCACCGCGTCTCTCCATCGGACACGCGACGTGTCCAACTCCGTAGTTCTTGGGATGCCAATCGCTGCCATGCGTCGAGTACGCTCCTGTTCAAGCTCCCCTTCAAATGAACCTTATGTACTCTCGTAGACTTGAAGATCAGTGAGAGTGTACTACCTGACAGGGTCAGACAAAAGATTTTCGAAGATGCACTGGCCTGGGCACAAAATGAGGGTGGATCAATCATTGTCGGCGGCCCAGAAAATCGCGTGGTATGTTTTGAAGCATATCTTGCACCAGCGATCTATTTACTTTGTATCTTGCTTAGAATGCAACGCATCCCCTATTTAACCTGACAATTACTCATACAGAGGGACTCATGGGATACTTCTATGGCCAGACACTGCCGTCAGGTTCATAAACGAAAACAAGATACAAACACTAGATGGGGGACTGGAAGCATTGATCTGCACAAGGACGCTGGATGGGACATTGTCGTCTACGTATCTAGAAATCGTGAGGTCTATATAATTATGTATGATATGCTTGAAGGTCGACGAATGATAATAGTGCGACAAGGATGCTACGGTAGCAGGCTGTTGATTAGACTGATGAAGATGTATGTTGTGCGTATGCGGCATCCATTTCCACGAACATTTTTGCGGCAGTATTAAAAGCACGAGTGAAGGCAAGATGATGTCAGGGATAGATTGCGAGTCAATGATTAAAGATTGTTCCTTGGATCCCTCAAGAGCATTAATCAGTCGGCGTGTCCTGGGTAACCTGTTTATCACGTTCCCTTCTTTGTCAATATAGGACTCAAAAAGGACGAAAACATACGTACAGGCATACTTTCAATAGACTTTGCACCCTGGACAGCAGATTGACTCAATTTTGACTCTATAACTTCTCCATTGAGAACTCGATGCTCCTCTGTTGTTTCAAGAGCGTTTTTGCTTGTCGGGACAGTCCCTGAACTCACGCTTGGCTCAGCGCTTGTCTTGACGGCTTCTTTACTTGTGATGACCCCTTCTTCATTCTCTTTCTCCGATTCACGGTCCTCCTCCGTTCCAAGTCCATTCATGTCATTTGAGTCATCCGCAAAAGTAATCTTTGGCTCTCGTTCAGCTCCATTTGCTGCGGCAGCCTCTTCATGGTCACTCTTCTTCGTTTCCTTTTCAGCGACGAGTTTTCTATCTTCCTTCATTGGTTGTTCATTTTTAGTCCTCCCTCTGCGTTCCCTCGGATTTGAGTTTGAGATATCACGTTGACCCTTTGCTCGTCCCTGGCCCTTTCCACGTGCTTTTTTCGCGTCTGTACGCTGAGCACGAACTCCCTTTGCACGTTTTTCTTTTGCCTTCTTCTCAGCAAGTTCGAGGACCTGCTTCACTCGCTTCACTTGCTCAGGGTCATTCCACCACCCATGTGCAGAAGGCAGCGCAGCCTTAGAGTGCGAGTAGATACACTTGAGGTCTCCAAATTTGCAGGATGAAAGAAGATAGTACAAGCACACATTTTTGCCACTACGACACTTGTGTCAGATGGGGTCACCAAAAGAAGCCACAGCTCACTCACAGATCATCACGAACACTTTTCTCATCTGGCGCGTGTGAGAATTCACACTCGACGCCCCGCGCACACCCATCATGATTGTAGAATCGACATGGCACACCGTTGCCCATATGGTTACAATCACTCGAGTCAGAAGGCTCAGCAATTTCCAACCTGTCGTCCTCATACCGCGGAAATGCGAAGTCAACAGGCTCACCGTCCGGGGTGAAATCAGAAGAGGGAGGAAAAAGAACATGGCTGCCAAGTTTAGTGGCTTGAAGGAGAGATAGTGTACGTCCAAGAGAACTGTGGGCAAGAACATGTACAGGATCATGAGCAATGACTGTCTCAAAGTCTGGCGTAAAATCAATCAGAACAAGAAAACAAGATCAGGGGAATATAGATATCCGCACCAATTTTTGCAGCAGGTAGAAGGCCCTGCTCGAGCCGGGCGACTCCTCGGTAACAACGCGCTTCGAGAGATTTGGGATCGAATGACAGTGAACGTGTGGCTGCATGCGTCGCGTCAACATACCTATAATTCGAATCAATGTCAAGGACTAGCACTTGTTGAAATAGCGTACTCACAGCCCACGCTGTACGTATGCTCTGGCGAGTTTTAAATAAAATTCTGGACTTGATGGCCAGAGAATTGTTGCATCGAGATAGCATGTCGACGCGCCAAGATAGTCCCTCTGATCGAATAATGCATCACCCTAGGCAGCCGTCGTCAGACGACTAGAAATCTGGGAGCATTAGAAAGATCCACTCACCACTTGACATGCCTCCTCTGCAAGCCTGTGATTGCGCTCCTTACGCTCCAGGCGCTGTAACGCACGATGTTTGAGTGCTTGTTCTCTCGCTTCGATCTGCTCCTTGGCAGTCAAAGGTACCAGCTGCACAATGTCAACGCTTTCCGTGCTTCGACTAGGGTTGATAGAAACAAGTTCATGCGGCTTCAATATCTCGTTATAGAGTGCCATGTTTTGTATGTCTGCAGAAAAATGAGACGAGGACATTACCGAACTAGCAAGAATGATCGTTACGGGGTCTTTGGGAGTCCAGCGTTCGCTACGCCGTCACCTTTAAGTTTCAAGTCCAAATTTCGGATCATTCACGTGATGCCGTGATCGCGTTTGATCTGACAATGATCTGAATCACGTCAAAAGCCTCCGCATTTCCGCTGGCCACGACGACCGCCATGACCTCTGCCAGCGACCCAGTCCACGATGAAATAAACCTTGTAAGACTACTACGGCGGTTAGAACGAGATACTCCAGAGCAATTAGAGAAGAATACCTCGCTGGAAACGTGGATCAAGGCTCAAGGCATGCTGGAGGTAGGTCAAAAATTCTCCACATTCCGTTTTTCCTGATGTTCTGAAGAAAGTGAAATTCGCACGGGAGCTGCTCAAAAATGTAGAATTATACGGCGAAGACCAGTCTCCGTAAGTTTGCAAAGTTTACCGAAGGAGGCTCTGACGACATTCACCTGTATCCCAATAGTAAGAGAGTACAGCATTTGGATGGCATCCGTATCAAGATCGACAAGATAGAATCGCATTTCGAAGCCATTGACAAAGTGCGTCGTTTAGTAATTTATCTTTCCGTAAACTGTTGACGTGTCTGCTCCCTAGCCCCAACCCACACGACCGCCTGCAATTCTCTCAAGGATTCCGCTACCTGCTCCTCTGTCAAGATCGACCCCCGGCCTCTCAGAAAGCTCTTCAGACCCTCCCTCTACCTCCTTAGAGGACGAATCGTTAGCAGTTCCCAAGGATGACCTACTGCTCCCTGCAGATACCCCTTCCTATCCTTCTTCCACTAGTTTTTCCTTCCCTACACCAATGACCCTTATCCCAACTACCATTCCATCCTCAAGTGACTCATCCACCTCTACACCCACTGCTGTAACCACTGGCGCTGCACCTCGACTCGGCTCCCTCCAGAATTCAAACGCGATCCAAGAGGAGCTTTTCGATCAGATATCTCAAATGGCTACGCAGCTCAAAAGGAATACATTGCATTTTTCTGAACTGCTAAGAAAGGACAAGGCCGTTGTAGAGGAGACCAAGGAGAAGTTGGAAAGCAACTTTGATGTGATGCAGAAGGAGAGATTGAGATTAAGAGATCATAGAGGAAAGAGCTGGGGAACGACCTGGTTGACTGTACTTGTGGTGGTGGCAGTGTTAATTTTGTTTGTCATTACGGTTGGCATTATTCGATTCACTTGAACAATCAGGATTTGGTTACTCATTGCGAAGTCATGATCTCTCTTCTACAAGAAAAAAGCCTGCATTTATCCGACTTAAAAGATGAAGAAAGAACGACAAAAGACATGTTGAGTATTGGTTATCGGATACATGGTCCGTTCCTCAACCACCTTCATCTTTCCCTACTCAGAGGACACCCGAACACACACCTTCAAGCCACTCAATATCACTCCTCACTGTAGTCAAGTTCTCATACCCTCCCTCCGTGATGACGACCACATCCTCGATCCTGACCCCACCTACACTCTCATACCTCTTCAACACCCCGGCATCTACGAACCTCGAGTCGTGTGCCTTGGCACGGCCCAACAAGTGCGGAGAGAAATAGATCCCTGGCTCAACAGTGACCACCATGCTCTGCTCCAAGGGCCTTCGAAGCCTCAAATACCTATATAGACTCTGGTGACCCCACTTCGCCTCCTTTGCACCCGGCTTGGCGCCGTCACCTAGCACGATGATGCTCCCAGATACCGGGTCGGTAGGTTTGGAGACGGTAGGGACGTCGTGTACGTCCATGCCTAACGAGTGGCCTAGTCCATGCGGGAAGAAGGCAGCAGTCAGTCCTGAAGCGAGGATTGCCTCCTCGGTGTGCTCTGCACCCGAATGGAAGATACCAAGACGCTGGAACCCGCGTATAAGAGTGCGATGGCACACTAACTGCACCTCGTCCCAATGCAATCCTGGTTTGAGCAACGCAAACGAAGCGTGTTGCATATCCAGTACGAGGGAATAGATCGCACGAGCTTCGGGTGTGAATTTTCCACCGTTACCGACGGGCATCGTCCGTGTTATGTCAGAGGCGTAGTTGGACCATTCGCAACCTGCGTCAATAAGGAGGACTTGAGGAAGAATCTTTTTTCCCGGTGAAGAGGAAGTGGTGAAGGAGGCAGTATTGTGGTGATCATGAGAGGAGACAGGACCCCAAGCAAAGTCACGGTCATTGCAGCAGTAGTGTAGCGTTGAGGCACGGGTGGAAGCAGCGACAATGGGGAGGTAGGCTTGGTGTAAAGCTCTGAAACACTGTGTTAGAAAATGAATGGTGATCTGATAGGACGCACCCTTCGCGCCTGCATGAGGCTACGAAAATTGCCTCTGCCTCTGCCTCCTTCTCAATAAGCCATTCACCGGGAAGAAGAGGGCGATCTGCTGCTGCTGCGCCTTGGCGAAGACCATCCTTGACAGCTTGACCAAGAACTCGCATCACAACTTCGTGTGCACGCGAGCTGATGGCATTTGCTTGACGGATCAAGTCAATTTCATGTGCGTCTTTGGTGAGACGCGCATTCTGAAGAGCAGGCAGAAGATAATAGTCCGTAACAGCAACAGAGTCTTGCGCGAGAGCAAACGAGGTATAGGCTTGAGGTAATTCTGGATAAAGGGTTGAGTTTCGAGGGAGGGTGTGAACAAGTGCATCTGGAAGTGCAGTAAGGAGGGTAGCGAGGGATTCTTGTAAGGCAGTAGGGTGATCGACCCGGGTGACGTCGTGCGACTGTGCAGCAACGGCGAGAGAGGGCGGTGGAACGGACCACATGATGTCGTCTTCGTTTGCCTCGGGGATGAAGAGGTCGACTGAGGGTGTCTGTTCAAGTGAAGTGCCGGGCTGGTAAGCTGCGAGCAGGAACGAAGAGGGCACATTACAGCCCGTCAAAAAATAAAAGTTGGACTCTTGACGGAAGACTAGCTCGCGATCTGTATCATGACGAAAACCGGTGATTTCACCCGCCAGGAGCAACACTTGCGGCTGCAAAAGAGTCAATGGAAGCCTTGGACGAGCTCATGGACTCACCTTTGTCTGTTCTGAAGAAGGTAGCAGCTTCAGGAGCTGCTCAAAAGTCTTTCGAACATGACTAGAAGCTGTTAAAGATGGTTAATCGACTGATGATGGTGTTAGGCGAAGTCTGACCTGGATACAATGTCATGATCAGAGGTCAAGTTATCAGTCGGCTTTCGGATCAATCTCCGACACAAATGTTGTCCCTCTCCAAGGCCGAGAAATCCTTCATTCAGGCCGGTCTCCTCGCCTCGCCTCCTTCACGTTCCGATGGCCGTACCTTACTTGACTTTCGCTCGGTAGCACTAGAGACGGGCGTGGCACCTCTTGCCAACGGGAGTGCACGTCTGAGCATTGGACGGAACCCGCATGACGGCGGAGGAGGTACTGAGGTCGTTGCTGCAACAAAGCTTGAAGTCGAATCGGTCGACGAAGATGGCCAAGGGAAAGACGGAGGTCGTATAGTATGTACAGTAACCTGGTGAGCCACCTTTACCCAGATTCTTCATAATCACTAATTGCACAAGACCATCTAGTTCACCTTCTGCCTACCCACATCTCTCCTCTTCTGCAATCGACGACATACAAGCAGATCTTACTTCTCTCCTGCACCAGACCCTCTCGCACCCATCCCTGCATCCTAGCAACCTCACCATTTTGAAGTCCAAAAAATCTTGGCTGCTCAACCTCGATGTTCTAGTCCTTTCGGACACAGGCAACATCCTCGACGCATTGTTCATGGCCTCCCGTGCCGCATTGTGGGATACGCGTGTGCCTAGAACCAGAGGGGTCGAATACAAGGCACCTATCCGCAAAGACACAGGGAAGAACAGGGAAGATATGGATGTTGACGAGGATGAACATGAGAATGCACAGAAGCAGAGTGGTTTTGACACACGTGTGTTGCCTAAAACGACAGATTTCGAACTTTCGGACTATTGGGATGAAGGAGAGGTGCTGGATGGCAGGGACCGGTGGCCGATCGCGATAACGCTCAATCTTGTGAGTTCATCGGACGCGACATTGATGCCACGGAAATCGCTGAGAACGGTTCTCTCCCTTAGGAACCGCCGACTCATTTCCTTGACGCCACAGCGCAAGAGGAAGCTGCGTCGCCATTGAAGCTCGTCCTAGCTTTTTCGTTTTATGGTGCCCAACCTACTGTTTTACAAGGCATGCGCATGCTTGGGCCTGGAGAGCTCACACCTGCACACTTGAAAGAACTGGTCAAGGTATGACAACTCCCTTTGAAATGTATTGTTAGCTGATTTCACGAATGCAGGTCGGGGAAAACTATGCTCGAGAGCTCTTCGTAGCCCTGAATGCGAAGCTTAAAGACGAAGATGTGCGGCGAACTCAGAAAGCTAGAGAGCGATTCGAGCTTCATCAATAATTACCTGTGCTATCAATCAATTCTATCTATTCTTTCCGCCACAAGGTAGCAGATGTTATCAACTCTCTAGATCACTCCGATTCATCAGTCGCCAAGGAACCGCAGACTAATGCAAGCCAAAGATTAAGAAATCTAGTATTCATGAACAATCACAAACACGGAGTTGAGTGACATCAAGCACCAAAACTGATGATGGCAGGGTAGTCATGATATCAGACCATCCTCGTTTACTTCCTCTCAGGCTCCTTCAATACATCACCCATGGACCTGCGCTCAGGCCTGACCTGGCCTAGGGCTCAGGCTCAAGGGCTCCGGGCTCTATTCGGTCTCGGCTTGATGACTTGGAACTCGAAACTTTGAGCCGAGTCGGGCCTTACAGATTACGAATTGAAGGATCGAACTTTCCGACACCTATAATACAATATGCCTCGAGTTCTGAGAGATCATCATCTCTTCACATGGATATATAACGGCTGTTGTGGTGCACACGCTTCCTTCCATCGATATCGTAAGTTTCAGACGACGTGCCCATCCAGGGACACTGTGAGTGTGAGGCTAGGTAGGAATATCGTGAGAACACATGTCTGTCCATCTTCAATCCTCCTTATGTTATTTATTATATCGGCTCACGAGATGCCAGGTGAGTAGAAGGGTGGAAGGAGGTGGGGAGGGGTGATGGAGCCGGAGTTCCTTTTGACGAGGTGTAATCTGACGGTTTCAAGTACTTGCGAGCAAATAAAATATCATTCTATTGCCCTCGCTCTCTCGCACGAATCCCGAGGGGGAAACCGCACTAAAGCCGGCACGGGAGAAGTATTTACGAGACAAGTGCTATGAGAAAAGAAACAAAAAACGAAAGAAAGCCGAGTCCAGTGGACTGACGAGCTCTGTGTGAGTAGGGAAAGGGAAGCAGAACGAGGAGATGGTGATAGAACTATATACGATGTCGAACAGTGAAAACATTGAAGCCATTGTCGACAATTGCGACAAAGTAATTGTGACATGGCCACAAGTCGCGATGCGCGTCGAGGGTCGATCGAGGGACGTGCATCCATCGTGCCTCCGTTCTGCGAACTTCCAGCGGAACGGATTGCTGGAGGACGCGGTCACGTGTGTCTGTACCACTATCTCCAGCTTCGTTGTTGTACATTTCCATTCGTCATCGCATAGACGTCGGTCAAAGGTTTTTTTTTTTGATCGTTTCAAATAACAGTGATCTGAGGCGGAGTCTACACACTACCTATACGGGTGACGTTATATCCCTCTTTTCCTTCTTCATCTGCCCTACCAATCCGGGCTCAAACAAAGTGTTTCCCAGTAGTACTTTCAAACTTTGCCAGTCGTCTTGGTATGAGCGGCATTGTTGAAGCGATCAACCCGCTTGATGTGGTAAAACTTTCATCGAACAACGCGGAGATGATTCTAGTATTTGAGGTCAATCCGTGTGCGTGACGATTCCTGGCTGATTCACCTTTTAGTGGCAAGGAGAGGGTGTCCTGTCGGCATTGGCGCTTCGGCGTCTGAATACCCCGGGCTGCTGTTTGCGGTGTGACATTTTATAGTGGAGTTCCTCTTCTAGTAGGTTCGACATCTCATCTCTACGGTATCTAGCGGCAGTATGAATGATCCAGTTATTTTGACAGTCTCATCTAGCTCGCTTGATATCTGGTCCGGTGCAGTTTGACCACGCCTACACAGAGTCCAGAGCATAGCACTAAGCATTGTCCGCTCAGTCTTGTATCGCTCCCGCCTTCCCTTCCTCAAAGTCCTTTTCATTTGCGAGTATCACATAGATTTAATATTGCGGACGGGAAAAATGTCCAAATCCTCATCTCTACCGATGATCTTCCGCTGAGTGGACTGTGTGCTACTCCTGGCATTGTTTGAACATTTGCTACGCGCGAATGTGCACGATGGTGGACTCGGCTTTGACATCGCACAGAGCCTAAAACATGTATGTTTTTTTCTTCTAACCTACAACCTGCATCTGGACCTTTACGGAGTAGTAGAAGCCTTCCCTTTGAATTGGAACCCATTAAATTTTCAATCACCCAATGATCCAACGGAAGCCTCGCCCGACGCCTTGCACGCTCACTGATGACGATCATCCCACCACACGACGATCATCCCACACACGTTGACGATCATCCCATCACACGCTGACGATGTTCCCACCACACGTTGACGATCATCCCACCACGCGACGACGAGCACAGAGTGCGTGGCTGACCCATTGGTTCAGGAACTGGGAGAACTGGTGGATTCCCTCCAAGGCACATAGTGGGATGCTTATGAGAGAACCTGGCAGGGAGCCACAGTGAATTACCGAACAAGCATGGCCGACGAGAAAACGGCGTGACGATGTCAACCACGGTCGCTTGACGCAAGATTTGTCTCTTACTGAGAGCGGACGATCGCGTGCACTGAAGTGGAGGTCTTTTGGTCTCGGTTATGCTCCTTTGTCTTGACATTGCTCTGGTTGCGAAACTCGAAGATGAAGATGTACAGATTCAGAAAACCCAGAAAGCTAGAGAGCGATGTGAGCTTCAATTCTATATGCCGGTGTACTTACTTAATGTTTTTGTGGCTTCAAGCCTTAGGGCAGTGGAGCAACCCGGTGTCGAGATCTATCCAAGTCTTTCCAGTTCATCAACGGTCTCGTCACCGATGATGATCAAACTGTTGAGAAAATTTCTGCAGCGAGCTATCATAATACTGAAATAGATGATGTGAGCTGGATAATAATGTACTGCTACAACGCTCGTCTTTGGATAGGCAGTTGTGAAAACAAGCCATCACATGGCGACCATTTTGGACGAATTCAGCATTGGTAAAGATCAGGACGTCGATGGACATTTTGAATGGACACTTATCCTGGAAGTGTCAGAACTAGTTCGGCCTCCGCTCCCTAAGTATACCTGATGCAGCCGTTGTGGTTCTTCCTCGGCCTATGATGTAACTCTGCCCATTCCAGGGACTAGGTTACTTCTCGCGCTAGATCCTCAAGTCTTCCGCATGTTTACAGGGCACCGACACATGCGTTCTATATGCGAACAGAGTGGTGACAAATCAAGATGTGCCTTTTCATTCAATTACCTGTATGGCAAAGTTCTCCCACGTCGTGTAACGTCTATGACTACTGGGGAACAAAAAGTTGTCACCGAGTGCATTTTTAGCCATCCTTCAAGGAACTCTTCACAATCTTGGTTCAGAACTGAAAATAAACACATAGAACACCCGAACAGCCATGGGAACTGAAATGTACAAGATGTCAGTGTGAAGCATTCCAGTTGGCATTCCATCGCATCTATTGTGACGGTATCGACCGCGAGTTTCAGGCGTGCCGTTTAGGTCATATAAGGAGGATAGTGTGGTGATGTACACCAACCATTCTTCCTCAATCCCCAAAAACTCAGAATGCACTTCTCGGCTGCTCTTTCCTCCCTGTCAGCTGCAACCTTGGTTTTAGCTCAACAAAACGTCGTAAGCTGCCCTAGTCACTGTGCATACTACCTACGGCGATCTGATGACAAAGTATGTGTCTGTCGTAGATTTTCCAAGTAGGTGGTGCGCTGAGCGACCCTAACGGAGGACTATACCAATTCAAACCAACCACTCACGCTAATATCACCAATGGTACCATCATCACCTTCCAATTCACTGGCGCGTGAGTTCACGCCTTCCCTCACTAATGATCATATTAAATGTATCACGTACTAGACCTGGGAATCACAGCGTCACTCAGTCGAGTTTTGAAAATCCTTGCGAACCTCTTGCTGGTGGTTTCGACTCTGGCTGGGTCTTTATCCCTGAACCCAACCTCCCCACTACACCAGAATGGAATTTAACCATTACTAATGCCACTAGTCGTGAGTATCTTCGTCGTACAAGTGTATCGAAAAATAGGTAATAGGGTAACCTACAGCCATTTGGTTCTTCTGTAAACAATTGGCACCCCTCGTTCATTGTTCGGCCGGTAAGCAACAGCTCCATACATTGTATGGAAGATCCATTGAACGTGAGATCCGTAGGCATGGTTGGAGCAATTAATCCGCCAGAGTCTGGTACTAACACCTTCGGCGCTTTTCAAAGCAACGCAGAGACGTTCCAGGGTAACTCCGGTGTACGTGAACAATATCTCTCTATACCTTGGGGCTCCTCTGACTGATTCACTTTTCGCAGCAAGGAGAGGGTGCTCTCGTCGGCATTGACGCCTCAGCATCTGCAGGCCCGGGACCTGCTGTTAGTGGCGTGACATTCTATACAGCTGCTTCGGCCACAGCGCAAGCTACGACTACCGCCCCTGGCAGCACGGCATCTGGAGGGAGTGGCAGCACTCCGAGCGGGGCTTTAGCCGTGAATGCAAACTTGTTTGTGGTTACACTGGGTGTTATCCTTGGTGGTTCCTTGCGTCTAGTCTGATGAGGATGCTTTTAATTGATTTGAAGTATCACCCACTGACCGCCTATTCTGACCTACATTAATTTTGTCAACCTTGGAAGTTTGCGCCGTCCTCGTATATTGTGTTTGATTTAGAATGAAATCACTTTCGTACCATAGACATTCCAAAAAAAACAAAATAGATGAATAATATTTCAATCGAGACGCTGGTAGGATGAAAATGATCCCATAAGATCCCATACGATCGTGTACTATTGGAGGTTATATAATAATTACAGTATCTCAGGCCAAAAACACTGTCTAAACTTTGTAGCGCCGTCCTGTTGAAGTGAAGAATGTTTGGAGAACGTATATTTGCACCCTGAGTGAAAGGTGTGAATAGGTCAGGGAAGGTCAGAAGGGTAAGAAAACGTACACAGCCATTCCAATCATTCCCGTTGTTTGCAGAATTGCATACCAGAATATTCGGCTGGATACAATGACAGTCAGGCGAAAATCTCAACGCAGGCACGCAAACACACTTTTGTGTTGACTTGACAATGTCAAAGCCACGGTTTTCATTAGTGTGGAAACTAGATTTTGCAATGAGAGCAACTAGCGGGAAATGTGAGGGATACGCACTGCTTTTGTAGGCGTTTAATACTCATGAGCATGTTGTTCAGTCGAAAGACACTCTCCTCTAATGCGCTAGTCTGCTCTGATATTTGCCCGGGTTTTGCTGGCGCCTCTCGCCGGGGCTCACTCTCCACCATAATGTCAAAGTCGACCAATTTTCCCGTCAAAGTGCTGATGTCGTTTTCAAAGCAGAAGGAGTACTCTCCAACGGTGTTGGCAGTCAGCACGTAGTCCCCCTGTCGTTCACGTTCACCCGAAAGTAATAGCTTTTCATTCGGATCTTTGATATCGAAGTCGATGTCAAAAGAGCCCCCAGACTGTACAGCAAAGTAAAACTTGAAGAAGAAGACGGAAGTTAGAGACGACAGGGAGATGAAGCAGGAGGCGTACCCCAATCTTCTCCCCAGCTTTGTCAACATCAGCATAGAAACATAAGCGCTCGTTAGCGCCAATGAGGGTCGTAAGTGCAGCACTGTATGCTGTGATGGATATAGAAAGCAGCAACAGGAAGATGGAAAGTAGGCGAACCATTTAAGCAGTTGTCGTTTACCTGCTGGCAGGAGATTCGAATTCGGAGTTTGAAGCAAGAATAACAACGCGCAAATATCGCCTTGTTAATCGTACTCTTCGCCAAGCCATGGTATGTTTCTCTCATTCGCCTAATACGAGCATTTATGGATACTTCATAGTCAACGAACTGCAGACGTCGTCTCATTCGCGACTTTAAGCGCCTTTCCACTGACCCCCCAGGTGGCATCTCTGGCAGCCCATGCCCCGACAACATCATGCTCTGGAACGCCGTCATCTTCGGTCCAGGTGCGTCCTCTTCTATCTCGCCCTAAAACCCCCACTTACATCCGTACTTCCGCATATGCTAACAGCTGACACACCCTTCGAAGATGGCACATTCAAACTCATCCTTACATTCGACGAATCATACCCAAACAAACCGCCTACCGTCAAGTTCCTCTCGCGGATGTTCCACCCCAACGTTTACGCGAATGGAGAGCTTTGCTTGGACATCCTGCAGAATAGATGGAGCCCGACATATGATGTGACGGCGATCTTGACGAGCGTGCAGAGTCTCTTGCATGATCCGAATCCAGGAAGTCCGGCTAATGCAGAAGCTGCGATGTTGTATAGAGAGAATATGAAGGAGTATGTGAGGCGGGTTAAGGAGACGGTGGAAGAGAGTTGGTTGGACCCTGGGGAGGGGGAGAAGGAGAAGGAGGCAGAGGCAGAGGCAGAGGCAGATGCACCAACGGTATAGGGGCGAGGCTTATGTTTTGATGGGTGTCTCGTTGTTGAGATGGACAGATCTGCATACATGTCGGAGAGTTTGTGGGAGGAGTGGTGGCTTTGTCAACATCTAGCAGTGTGTACATTTGGACTTGTGCGATAATTCTACTCTATTCCTTTTTCATCCTATTGAATTCAAGCATTTGGCATTATGTGTCTCGTCATTTTCCATCGGTGGCCACATGAAGGGGACCGACTCACCGCGACGGGTTCTAACCCGATACCGATCAGGGACATTTGAATGGCGCGCGGGCCATTGCGATTCTGGTCTTCGATCTTTGCTCTTGACGATGTCGAAACAACTCACAAATGTATAAGGATTCATAGGCATGGTCAGTGGTCAGACCAAGGCGAAGGTGCATATGCCAATTTTGAATTTGTTATTCTGGAAGATTGTGCGCTAAAAGAACAAAAAGGCCACTGCCATCATCATGATAGGTATGCGTATATGTACAACAATGACAGAATTACATTAGACGTGCATTGGTAGGCTGCGCGGTCAATTAGCACCACGCAACCGTTAAGCCCGGGGCCCACGGCAAGGGAGCACGAGAAGGACAGAACCCTTCTTTCCCCGGGAACATCAGCTCCCGACAACATGAAAAAGACATTATCTGGTCGCGCCAGGGTGGGGCAACATGATCCAGACTCGTGTCTGACAGGTACAAGCGCTACATGAAAAAGCCCCTGACGATACGGAAAGACATTCTTTGGTCGCGCCAGGTGGGGCAACATGATCCAGACTCTTGTCTGGCAGGTACAGGCGCTACATGAAAAAGCCCCGGAAAAAGTCTTGAACGATACGGAAAGACATTCTTCGGTCGCGCCGGGCGGTGAAACATAATCCAGACTCTTGTCCGGCAGGTACAAGCGCTACATGAAAGAACCCCGGACAACACATGAAAAGACATTTGCTCGTCGCGCCTGATGCCAGGGGGGAAAATGGTCCAGACTCTTGTGTGCAGGTACAAGCGCTCCATGGAATGAAGAGAGAGAATGACCAGTCGTCATACGAACAAACAGATAGAGAAATGGAAATGCGGGAGAAGGATGAAATCGCCGACTGACATTGCACCTTTTATATATATTCGTCAGTGGCACGAGGCTGTGCAGGTCCGAGCGACATAAATTAGGGCCTTTATTCCAAATAGACAAGAGTGCTCAGTCCTGTGATGGCTTGTCTCAACCAAGAATGACCTCGTGTTCAACTCCGACATCTTCGTCTGTGGGTCCAAGATAATGAGAATGACCTCGTGTTCAACTCCGACACCTTCGTCTGTGGGTCCAAGATAACGAGCGTTGATGGGACATCAGATATATGATGGGCGGTGCTTGACTCATACAGCAGGTCCCCCATAACTTCATTTGTCAAGTCGTATCGCAACGATCTCCATTCACCTGAACTTTGGAATGTGCGACCCACGGTAAAAGGACATGCATCTATGGCACTGATAAGTGTGGCGCACATGAACTATTTGCCATCAATCGGATTTGGATCGGATAATCACAGACCTCATGGCTTGTCGGAATCAAAAAATGGTGACTCGGTTTGTGTGTAACATGGGGTAACACGACAGGACACGTGTTTGGCGCCATGTGTGGTCCGCACGGTAACCGTGAGGTCTCATTACAAGACAAAATACATAGACAATCATGGGGTTGGGACACGGTAGGGCACGGGAGTGACCCCATCTTCGAGCTTTCAACTACCATGCACATGACACCTATTTAGACGAACGGCAATCAATCCTTTCCCCTGTAGTGCCACTAAGAGTGACCGGAAACTTGGAGGATCGGACCGCTTCCGATATCATCTTCTCATGGGAGTTCATTCATGTGAGTCTCGGCGATTGTCTCTCTGCATGATTGATTCTTGGATGTACTTTATATCTTAAAAGTCACGAGTTGATGCTCAGAGGGTTTTCAAGCTGGCAAATATTTATTGAATGCATGACACTACGGGTCTCCATACTTAGTTCAAGCCGATCCACAGATCGTTCAAAAAATATGATTGAACATCGCATTTCCTTCATTCTGTACAATTGAAGCCAATAGGATTCACGACATTCTCGCAGGTAATTTGTCGTGAGTTATCGATTGTACCAATAGCATCAAAGTCAACGAACCGGATACCAGGGCATGGTACAGAACCACTGCATTGCAAGCTCGCTAGTGCTGGAGAAGCGACATTCCCTACCATGGGGCCCCAGGTCACGTCCGAGATCTGGAAGAGAGAAGTGTCGCAACCACCCATAGCGCCGGAGTAGGAGGTGCACTGAGAAATGAACGCGACGTCATCGGTCAGATTGAAGACTTCAAAGTCACGGAAAGCTGTGTAGAGATATTGATTGCGATATATGAACGTGTCTTTGGAGGACATACTGATATTTCTGGCGTATCCAAGACCGCCACCACCGCCTTGGATAAAGAATTTGAGTATGAACACGATGAAAGACATGAAAATTACCATTTGGAGGAAAATTTTGTTGTATTCCGCTAATCAAAAGATGTCACCTCTCAGTACGAAATCGGCATTTCTCAGAAAACTCACGTCCAAGTTTTAACATATGCCGCATAGGTTGTTCCAAAGCATGTCACACGTTCCGCTGTGACGTTCTCAATCCTTTCATATACTCCTGGATATTGTCCTATGGATCTACGCCCGACCATTGATGTGTGTCCTGGACCCCGTGGAAGAACTCACCCGATAGCAATCCCTCGTCCTGCATGGAAAACAGAATCCTGGATCAAAATATTTGTCGAGTTTGCTTTGGTAGAAATATTGTCATCTCCGCAAGTGACGGTCCAATTCCGAAATGTAATGCGATTTGTGTAGAAGGTGTCAACTCCATCTGTGTTGATTGTAGACGCCTGAAATTGCTTTAGTGAATGCGGAAATGGATAGGTAAACCAGGTGTGTACCGAGGAAGACGAAGTAGAGTTGATGTAAATGGAGTCAAGAAGAACATCCTCCGCATTCTTAATCGCCATAGTCCAGAACTGAGATTGCACAAATCGCAGATTAGTAAAATGCGAGTTGGTGGTGTTTGTTATCATAAGATTTATTGGACGTCCGGCAAGGTTGCCTACTCCGTTTGCGAAGTCATACCTAATGAATCAATACAAGGTCAAGGGAAGAAGGAAAGATATGCACCATATTTGACCGTTTCCGTCAAATGTCCCGGTTCCATGACCATCGAATGTGATTCTATCGCCTCCGAGCATCCATGCAGTGGTCATATTTACATAACCCAGGGGAAGCCCATTAGCTCTCCAATAGGTGATATTAGTTCCCCACTAACCAAGTCAGTACAATGAGTAGGGTAAGCAAAGGTTTAGCGCACAAGCAATGTGCTTCGGAGGTCTATAACAACATTGTGTAGACCAGTCGTTTGTAGTACGCTTTCAATATGGAATGTCGCGTCGTCGAAGATAATATGACCATCCCTCTGACAATCCTCGAATGCCATGTGAATAGCAGGTGCGTCATCGCTCACTCCGTCTACACTGGCATGAACCCTGCACACTCTTGTCGTGTTTGTGATTGAGCCCCCATATGAATGAGCGATGGAGTTTCCCAACGACACAAAGTAGATTGTTGACAGAAAAACTGGGAAATAATTCAGCATATTTATCTCGGTTCGTTTGAACGGGATGGGATAAGAAAGGAGACGGACGTTTGCATTTCTACTTATGTGGCAGTTGTGGATAGTAAGAATCGTTCGTTGAAGATTCCTCCTTACGTCGCGGGTGGTCATGTGTGGTTGTTGGGAGAGACGAACGACGGGCCGATTGTCTATGGAAGTTGATATTTGAGACACATGATTGTGGTTGTGGAGTGAACTTACTTACATGAGGGCTAGGCCAAGATGTATCCTCCAAAAAAAACTACAGAACAACTGATGATAGCCAAACTCTCTCCGCGTGTTGTATAGATGGAGGTAGGCATCCATCAATGGTTGCAAAATGGGAGGAACTAGGAGCCTTTAACGCCGCCATAGGAACTCAAGATGGAAGAACGTCCGTAGGCGACTGATATACTATAGTACGATAGCATGTACAGTCATCCACTCGGCAGCTAACCCAATAAACACATGACGCTACGCTATATATTGGCTAGACTGGGGTCATGACAGGGATCCTGACAAGATGACGTCCGAAAGACAGGGCGGAGAAACCTTTCTCTTATGAGGTATAATTTAATCCAATAGGGTCCGCGATATTCTCGCAGGTAATTTGACGTAGAGGGCCGGTGGTAGCAATAGCATCAAAGTCAACGCAGCGAATACCAGGACATGGCGCCGAACCAATGCGCTAGCGTCGAGAAAGTGACATTACCTTCCATAGGACCCCTTGTCACATCTTTTGATCTGAAGTGTCGCACCTCCCATAGCGCTAGAATAGTAGGAGGTACATCCTCGAAATGGGACGGAAGCATCAAAAACGAAAATAAACGTAGCTTCTTATCAGCATCCACAGTCACGCGACCGACATTCTGAGTTGGTGGATGATATATAGTGCATAAATCATGCAATCAAGTATGATGTGCGGACGTGGAAAGTTACTCAAAAACAGCCCATCTAGTAGGGCAGGATTTGAAGCCATCATCCATAGCAGAAAAATTGCAGGTCCGACTATGAAATTTCATCCGAGAATCGAGAATGGTCGACTTGTTCCTACGACGTACAGTTAAACCCAATAGGATTTACGACATTCCTGCACGTTATCGCCCTTGAAGTACTCGTGGTCTCAATGGCGTCAAAACCAACGAATTGAATACCAGGACATGGGGCGGAACCACTACATTACAATGTTGCTCACGCAGCAGAGGCAACATTGCCTACCAATTGACGTCTGAGATCTGAAAAAGGGAAGTGTCACGGACACTGTCGCGCCTGAGAAGGAGGTACACTGTGTGATGTTCGCGACAGAGTTGGTTAGATTTGTGAGTCTCGGAAAGCTGGGCGAAAAGAGCGAGTCGAACACTGAACATATGCTAATCTAATTTAAAGACATACTGAGATTCTTTGCGTAGCCGAGACCGACACCTCCACCTGTAAGTAAAGTCAGGAAATGGGATATCGCGAGACATGAGATATCGCTCACCGTTTGGAGGAAAACCTTGTTAGATTCCTCTGCTAAAACGCAGTCAAATTGAGAGGACAGTCTGTGTAGCTTGCTTACGTCCAAGTCTTGATATATGCCGCATATCGTGCGCCTAGGCAAGTCACTCGTTCTGCTGTAACATTTTCAATTCTCCGTATACATCAGAGTACTGTCCTATTGATTTGTTGACTATGATCAGACAGCCTAACAGATACGCAGAATGAAATTACCCAATCGAAACACCAAGCCCTCCGTGGAAGACAGAATCTTGGATCAAGATGTTCGTCGAATTTGCTTTCACAGATATATTGTCGTCGCCTCTCTGTGTTTCGGGCAGGCGCCTGTAAGCATCCATGACAAGGATCGACAGATATCAAACTTGGCAGCGGTCAACATACTGAGCTCGAGGACGTGGACGTGGAGTTAACATAAATGGAGTCAAGGAGGACGTTCTCTAATTCCATAATGGCTATGGTCCAAAATTGGGATTGCACAAACCGTAAGCCGGTAAACCGCGAGTTGGTGGTTTTTGTGATCATGAGGCTGATTGGGCGGCCTGGAAGATTTGACACTCCATTTGTTAGACCATACCTGGTACAAGGTTAGGCAATAGCCACATATGAACTAAAACATGTGCATCATTAACTGACCATTGCCGTCGAATGTCCCTGACCATTAACACGACGCAATCACCGCCAAGCATCCACACAGTCGTCTGGTTCCGATAACCAAGCGGAAGTCCATCAGCTCTCCAATAGGTGATGTTGATTCCCCACTACACGGGTCAGTACGATTGATGAAATGAGAAGGAAGTTGTCGCACAAGCAAAGTGCTCTAGTTGAGGTCGATGGCAACGTTAGATACGCCAGTGGTCTGCACCACGCTCTCAACATGGAATGTTGCGTTGTCGAAGATAATATGTCCGTCTTTCCTGCATTTTTCAAATGCTCTGTGTATAGCAGGAGCATCATCGCTCATGCCATCGGCACTGGGATGGACTCTGCACACTTTGACAGCCTCAGCTGCAACGTCTACGTGGGCTCGGAAAAGAACAATGCAACATAAGAGAAGTATTGATGAAAACAGCTTCGGCATTTTCAATGGCATTTGGAGAATACTTGCGCACGCACATATATAAGTGTAGAAGGGACACAAGGTCTAAACATGGTCATATGGCTGTCTCGAGGATGTCATGACGGGCCGACTTGTCTACGCAACGCAGCGAAGCAAATCATTGCATTCGACTGCATGCACCTCTAGTGACTCACTGAAAAGAATGGCACAAGGTCCGGCCACATATGGCTGTCCCGAGGATATCCATGACGAGCCGATTGACTAAGCAGAGCATCTTGAAGCTGGTAGCTCAAAGAGGACCATGATCCATTTTCGAACGTCACGCGTCATGCGTCACACCAAAAAAGTGTTTCGCCAGTACATATGATGGTACTTTGTCCGACTGCCATCCGTGCATTCAAATCTATTACTATTACTCAATCTGCACGAGCGGCATTTGCAACAGTCTCCAAGGCGTCTCCTTCGAATCTACCTAAATGGAAGCAGAAGGTCGCGCAGAAGAAAGAAAAACAACGTCGGGAGAGGTGGAACGACATTTTTGATGAGGACCAGGACGATGGATATTCTCCGCTGCCTCCCAAAAAAAAATTTAAGAAACTTCGGGTGAAGAAAAAGAGTCGGGATCAACCTATACCTCAGAAGGGTAGTAGGAATACTGGTCGACTCAACACGCCATCATCGACATCCATAAAATCGAAAAACTCCTCTACCACCAAGGATGGATCCGCGCATAACAAGTCTCACAATGATCAATGACAAGCGATATGGGAATCCAAACATTCAGAAGCTTCTCTTCATGAGAAAACCTCCACCTAAACCGATAACCCACGACCAGTAATTCCCTTCCCCCAGTCACAAGCCCCCACCATCGAATACCTACTCACCTCCTTAACCATCCACTTCTGCCTTGCGTACCAACGATTCGCAATGTCTAGAAAGCGGAGAAAAAAAAACCGAACCTAAAGTCCAATACCAGTAAAAAGGAGAACAAAAAAAAACCCTTGCTCAAGCTACCGTAGTCGACATCGCCACACTAACGTGATCCCCGTTCTCCTGTTGGTCACGCTCATTCAGCGGTCTACTACGGCCCTCAACCATTTCTCTCATCAGCGCCCCATTCTGTGCTCCATGTACAACCTGACGTGTCTCTTCAATCTCCTGCTGAAGGGAAAATACCATTTCTTCCAGCTCTTGCACCCGTGCATCACCCACTATGGTTTCGTTTGTGCTATACTGAGAAGCTCGATGCTGTCGTTCAGCATGTATGGTCCCAAGAAGTAATGGAGGTTTCCGTTGAACCATCTGGTTACTGGAATTTGAGATATCTCTGTCAAATGGAAAAGGATCTACTGTTCTCAAGGTTGAGAGACGTGAATTATACCTAATTCAGAAGACTTCAACATACATATTCCGGGCTCTGAGTTCTGCCAAAGCCGTGTCCACCAACGTGCACGTCTGGATGTGGAAAATGTCCCCATAAAACCTTCAGAAGTGGCGGCCATGGGTCTTCCAATCAGTGGTAGATCATGATCAGGAATGGGGATTTGGATGTTTTGTCCGTCGACGGTGGCGGCTTTATAGTACACTCGCAACTGAGAGTTATCTTGAGTATGGGGATGAGAAAGCTGGAAAGGATCAACTTGCATTTCCATCAGTGCTACATATGATTCTGAACTCTACGGTTATGGCGAATGTACTCACTTATGTTGGGGCTTTGTTTGGAGGACCAGAAGAGAAGTTTTTTCCTACCCATGATTAAGAGGATAACGACGACGATTCCAGTGAAGATGGGCACAACGATGGCCGCCGTAAGTTCTCCGCGAGAACGGATGCCAGGTGGTGATGTAGTAGTGGTGATGTGCGGCCCAATGGCTGTATTTGTTACTTGAATTTGAGAGCTCGAAGGTTGCTGTGTCCTGAAACCCTCATTGTCGGCAAGTGATGCGAAGGATGGCGTATAGACTATGTAATCCAAGATAAAGGTCGCATTACTAGCATTTGAGACTGTTATTTCGAGTGTGTGATTGGTTGGAGAAAGGCTGTCTCTGTTGAACCAGAGAAAATTCGAGGTGGGAACGAACGGTTGAACCACATCCGGGTTGTAATAAGAACTATAGGTCATCTGTCCGTCTAGATTGTAGCCCATGACAAGGAGAGTGTCCGGTACCAGTTGTCCATCTGGTAAATTGTCCCGTCCAACAAGGTTGACACCGAATACGGACACCGATGTTCCTATGGGACAATTTGTGATCAGTCGATCAAGAAATCCGATCCAATAGAATACAAACCGGTGAAATGAAAAGTAGCTGCTGCCTCCCATGAGTCGGCTTGATGGGTTGCGTTTTTATAGGGACGACGAGCAACAGTGTCATTAGGACTAGCCATAGTGCTAGTGTTAAGTTGCCAATCACCCCTGAAGTTGACCGAAGGGTCACTGTCGTCGACAATCAAACGTTCTCCAGTCAATGGGGTATTTTCTCCTACTGTGACGACTGCATAGTCAATTACAAGTTTATGCGCACTATCCAGTGCGTTCTCCCTCCATATCGTTATAGTGTGAAACCCATCAGACAGATTTGGGGACTGATAGAGGACGCTGACTGTGTGCGGTCTTCTTGCGACAAACTGACTCTTGACTTGTATATCACTATCGATCCAGATTGTGACAGGAAAAGACTGGTTTAACCATCCAAAGAGTGTCAGGGAGGTCCCTACTATTGATGAGTCTCAAAAGTATCCGTTAGAATCTAGGCTGGCACACACCTGAGAAATTAACGAATAAAAACTGTGTTGAACTTGAAGATATCAAGGTAGCAGATCCACCAAAGTATGCCGGATCTTGTAATTTCTCGGTTTGTGTGGAATCGTACGACATGTGGTACGAGTCGTCGTCCAAGATTATGGTAACCATCGAAGCAGGTGCGAGATAACTTGAAAGAAAAAAGCATTCTGGGGAGGGATTCTTCAATGATGACGAGCGTCAAAATCGGTGTTACTCGAAGCCCGGCATTGAGGGGGCGTAGAGTCTGTACAGGAACATGGCATCATTATCGTCTGATGTAACAAGCGCAGAAGAAGTACCAAGTAAGTCTGTCGCAAGTAATTTACGTGTTTGTGTTCCGCGCATTTGCCGGAAGCTTGGCGCCCAGAGCTGAAGCATGTAAGTACGGGAGTGAGGCAATCGATATATCGTTCAGGAACCGTTACAAGAGTACGCATCAGTTTCATTCCCCTGAATGATGTTTGAATGAGGTCTATACATTTAAAACGGAGGCTATCGAGCCTGATTGCAATTACACAGGAGTCTGCCAGCGCTTGAACGAGATAATGGGCCGATTCCAGCCTGGTAATCATGAGACGCACAAGAGCGCCGGAAATGAAAAGATATCGGGTAGCACTGGGACAGCACCAGTCCAAGTTGAGTCCAAGTCTTCGCAGCAAGAAGCAAGATCAAGGCTCCTCAACATCCTCACATTATCCGCAGTGTCCTCATCCTTGTTGAACGGGTACGCAATGCATTCATTGGTCACACAATTGACCATATGTGAGACAGCTTGCATTATGCGTGAGTGAGAGTATGGAAGTACTATTGGAGAAGGGAAAGAGCTCAATGGAATACTAAGCTTGGCGCAAGGAACACATACCATTTTGCTCATCGTATGACAGGAAGACGATCTCAGGTCAGTGCAGTGCCTCGGAGGAGTTAATTGATCACGCCTCGAGGCTATCAAGCCTGGACTGCAATGGCTTGAACGAAACCAGTTCGGTGAATACACGCGGAACGGATATGGTCAAACATTTCCGCATGCACACAATCAAAAGGTGCCCACAAAACCACTGTATTGATATTTTCACATCCTCATCTGTTCCTTCGTCTTACCTAACATGACTCCCGAGTTCCAATGGCAATAACATTCTGCACCGCAGGCGACATTGGAGATGATTCTGTGAAGCTCATTTGCTAAGTGGCTAGGACAGCTCATCGGCTCAGCCCGCCGACGACTTCTTACCTGCTGCACTCTCAAAAATTTTTTTATTCCAACACCCCTTCGGAAGATCGGAATCTCGGCCCACTGTCACGGACCTATGCAAGCGCCCGAGGCAATACTTGGGGGCAAAATCACCCCCTCTGGACTCTCAGGTGTGTTCTTTATTCGCTCCTTGCGACTTATCATCTCCATTTCAGCCCCTTTGGAGACGTCGCCGACGTCCTCAAGCAATTCGTCGAGTTTCCGGACGAGTTGTCGAGTAAATGGGAGGAACGATTCATATTTTCCGAGGAGATGGTACACCGACAAAAGCGATGACGGCTGATTCGTCTGTGTCTCGGAGGGATATCTTGCCGAGATGCGAGAGAAGAATGCAGAGGAACACAGCGAGATACAATCGCACTTGGGAGGAACTAAAAGTGCTATTTTGAGCCTGAGCGTCGACTCCGTGCTTCAGTGCTCGGTACTGTTTGTACTTGGGACCTGTCCATTACTTATCTTTTTTCCCGCTGATCAGCCATATATGATCGTGCTGGGCTTTTCCCTCTTGCCACTCTTCCTTCGAATTGTCCGGCAAAGACCACGCATGAACGACTAGGGGCATTTGGTAGTGCGATCGCCTGAGATTGTTATGCCGAAGGCCGCCTACCGGAGAAAGTTTAAGGCGAAACGAGGTTGTATGTTCATCTAAACTGGACTTGTAGAAAGCATGATTGTATTTGTACCTTCTAATCAACTGCTCACCGCCGCCGACTCGGGAATAAATGAGCGACAAGGCAGTGGTGATTGCATATGAAACAAGAAACCTGACTGAAAAGCAAAGACCTTACATTAGAGGCGCAGCATCCTCATCAACATCCACCTGCATCGCTTCCTGTTCATCTTCATCATCCTTTGCTTTTGCCTTTCCTTTTCCCTTTGCCTTGCTCGCTCGCGTCGCTCTCGTCGCACTCGTTCCCGCGGTACTGCGTCTCGGGACCCTCGGCCTAGACACATGCTTTCCCGTCACGCGATCGACCATATGAGCCGCGGCCTCGGTCTCAGCAACCCAGCCGTCGGGTGGTGCGTCTTTAGTGGGCGTCGGTAGAGTGCCTTTGGGATGGAGACGGACTTCGCGAAAGCAGATGCGTTGGGAGGTAGTTGTGGTGTGTATTATTGATTTTTTGGAAGGGTCATGTGGGTCTAAGGGTGAGAATGAGTGAGCAGTGGACGTGAGAACGACGACGACGTGCCTTTGCCATCGGTGAATATAAGCTCAGTACCCAAGAGAGACTCGTGTCTCCCTTTGAGGATGGTACCTGAAAGCTGCAAGAAGGGGGTCGGTGTGTCCAAGCCCTTTCGAGTGCGGTGAGTGGGTGAAGAAGAGATAATTGAAGACGCACGATGAGACGATAGGTGGATGAGCTGGGAACGAGGGTGGGCTCGATGTTGGCGAGGTCAAGGGTGACATAGACGACCTCTTCGTCGTCTTGGTAGTCGTCGTCAGGACCAAACGCCTGGACGTGCTTGTAGCCGGGGCACAGGGACGTCATGAGGGTAGAGAGTGTGTCACGTGATGTCAGAATGGTGTTTTGCGCAACTGCCATCCGACGGAATTCATCTCGATTTCCCAGACTAGAAGTGGCGCACAAGAGCCAAGAAAAAGAGCGCCACAGGAGCGACAAAGAGCATAATGATGACGACCCGATAGAAACTTTTCGAAGATTGGTTATCGGTCAGCGTTCGTCGTCGCCGCCGCCGATGGCGTCGAGCCCGCCAGCCACGGAGCCTCCTGATCCTCTGCGCGCAGCGCTCTCTTCCCTCATGGGTTTCAGTGCCTTTTTTTCCAACCGCCGTGTGGCGCTCGCCCGCGATCCGTCCGACATATTCAAGCCTCGGACTCCCCCGCCTCATTACGATAAATTTGAGCTTGATGCCAAGCTCGCAAGCCGACGCACAGGCATAAGCACAAGAAAGGTGAGAGAGATACCAGACGAACGCAAGTGCCCACGGGATCCTGACGACGTTGGGTATCCGCCTATGCCTGTGCCCGAGCCCGAAATACCTGTGTGGAATCCTGCAGTCCTGCTGAACGTGATCCAAGCGCGATATCACAAATTTTTGTCTTATCCAGACGTGCGCACCGTTCTCGACATTGGCGCAGGCTCTGGCTCATGGAGTCTCTTTGCCGGCTACAAGATAGCTCGCAACTCCCCCTCTTTTGTCAAGTGGAACCCAGAACAAAACCCGTACGACCTCCACCATTTTGGCCTCAACCCTTCCTTTCCCTCCCCACCAAAAATCCTCGCCATCGACATCGACCCCCTCCCCTACCTCCCCCTCGTCCAGCGCATCCAAGGCTGCATCACCTCCCCGCCCACTCTCTCCCTCATCGACACCGCCCTCATCAGTCCCACCATAGCCCACTTGACCTACAGCGTCCACGACGACCTACCTACCCACGCACGCCCACCCAAGGGCCCAGTGCAGACCGTCGACGTTGTCCTATGCGATATCGTAGCCAGCCCCACCGGATGTCGCATAGCAGACGTAGGCGCCAGTCTCGAGATTTGCAGGCGCGTCTGGGACGTCGCCCGTGTCCGTCTCAGGACAGAGGAGCAGGTCGGTCGCCTGGGTGCTGGTGTCTTGTTGTGAGTCTTCAAGCTGTTCATCACCAATACAGACTAACTGACCACTTTAGACTGCGCCACGTCCCCCACCCCCTCCTCGTCCGCTTCCGGACTGCTGTCCTCGTGCCCCATTTTCGCAAGGTAAAGTATATCAACCCTCGCGGCTCATGGAACCAGAGATGTGACGACATTGGGTCCTATTTCATATGTATGGGATACAAGGGTGTCGACGCTGTTAAGAAGAGGGTGTGGATATAGAGTATAATGTACACAGTAATCTTAATAGACGTCCTGGACTTGGCCAGTTGCGTCGCACAATCGTGTCCATATGAAGCGAAACAAGGGGTGGAAAGCAAGGAAAAATATGAATGTCGTATCACAGTACTGCAATAGCACAAAGCCGATGCTCAGTGGCACGTTTCTAGTTCTTCTTTGCATGCTCCTACCGTATCATCGCTTCTCTTTCGGTATACATCTCCCGTACATCTCTGAAAACTACATCAAGACTTCGACCGCACAAAGAATCCAGAAATAAGATTCAACGAGAATGGGTAAATTAGGCGTAAGAGGCATTTCATCTGTTCTTTGAAATCTAACAAGATACTTATACAATCATTGTTTTATTTACACTCCTAAGCCCACCGCTGCACGACGACACTATTAGCTAGACCCGCATCCTCTATCGTGACGTCCAAATCATCCAGAGTACGATTCGGGAACGTCGTACCGATCGTATAAGGGCGTGCCAAATTTTCAGGGCTTGCACTGAAACACAAGAAATTCTGATGTTAAATCCAACTAGACAGGACCGAACGTACGCATTGATGAAGTTTCTCAAGTCCCTGACTTTGTGTGTCAAGTTCATACGACATACCATCCTAAAAACAATTCATCGACAAAGTTGTAAGCAATACCTCATCACGTACCTCGTCCCATCTGCCAAGCGAAGTTGGACACTAGTCGTGGGCAATGACTGGTCGACCTCGAACCGCGTACTCATACTTTGTCGCTCCCTCGGCTCAGAAGAGGCCGAGAACTGTCCAGGCATTGAAGTGGAAAAAGATCCTGCACCCGAAATGTCCGGTACCGGCGCCCCAAGACGGTTGCCAGACCCAGCGAACGCTCGAGCTCCTCGAGGCGGAACATACGCCTCGTGAATTCGGTGAGCAATCCGAATATCCACAGGCTGGCCCACACGGAGGTTGAGGATATGAGGGGGAGCTTGACTAAACGAGAACGAAGACAGGTGTCAAGTTAAGCGAGACCACAAAACAAAAAAACAAGCGTTACCCAGATCGCAATTGCTCAAGGAGCGCAGCATCTTCAGGCTTATCGTAGTCCATCAGTGGCCCATCTTCAATAGTAAATCCATTGCTCCACAGTGTCAAGTCACGGACGGCAGGGGCCTCATCTTCTGTTGGGGCCAGACGTTAATAACAATGATACACATCGAACTTCTCTGTCTGTACGGACCAGGTATCGCATCTGGATCTGGAACATATGTGCTCTCCACGTCCTCACCTCCCAGTGTATGGCCTCCTCCGCGAAAGGGTCCTGAACGGGGCAATGCATCCCTCGGTGGGCCAGCTCTGACCACAGAACAATGTAAACATCCTAACGCAACAACTTTTGTAGAACGAAAATACTTACTCCGCAGCACGGCGTAGCAGATCACGGACTACATCGCCTCCTGGCATTCTGGATGGATGATCTGGGTTCTGAATCGAAAGACCGCTTTTCGTGGTGAAAAGAGTTCAGTTCAGTCAGACCCACTGCACCTTTGTTTCCGTACTCACCTGCGTTCACCGCCTGCAAACCACGACTCTCCCTTATCCCGCCCTTCATCATCATCATCTTCATCATCATCATCGTCTCCTCCACCGAAACTCCCAAAGCCAGGCCGAGGCTGTGAGGATTGCAGCCCACCGATCGTTCCGAATCGCGAGCCACTACGATCGCCATTCCCAATATTTCTAGTATTCGAAGAATCATACAACAAGTTTCAGTTTTCATTTTGATTTCTTATCTATATGGTTATATGGATGTTGTGGTCGACGTACCCCGACCAGTTGCCTATACGGCCGACGCGGGGTGCCTGCTGGGTGGGTCTGGCCCATGATGCAGGCAGAGGTTCGGCGGCACCGCCACCCCCTAGAGAGCGTCCTCCTCCACCAGATCCAGACAAATTGTTGTTGTCGTTGTTGGACATGTGTGTAATTAAGAGAATTAGAAGCGTGACGCGTCGAGGGGCTGATTTGTTGTTGTGGCCACGAGATGACAGACAAACAAACGGCTTTCATCACGTCAACGCCACGTACTAGACTATTGAATCGAAAGGTATGCATGTATAACCCGAACTAGAACACATGAGAAGAGATGGTAACAAAACAACGCACGTGCGCGTTCTCCGACAGTCTTCATGAGCGCAACAGCCTCGTATGTCTTTTGAACCAAATCGTACTCCAATTGACGGCAAGGGACAAAATGATGGTTCAAGCTATATGAGAAACCAACGTCGTCTTCATTGAGTAAAATCAATCGTCACTGTTTTCCTAATACCTGGCGAAGGAAAGTAGAGAAAAGCCAGTTATCATTTAAGGATGAGGTTTGCTAATTCATTATTCCAAATTCTGATTGCTCACTTGAGCGAAACACAGAAGCTATTGCTAAATGGCTATTTGAAGACACATCTGCCACTAGGACACTCTAAGGAATATTTTTACTAACAATGAACTACCAATCATCAAGGCTGTTGCTACTTAGCAAAGAAGTATCATATCAGCCATATCCATATCTCTGAGTACAACAAACACAGTGACAGTATTCTTAAATGATTTCACTTCAACATATGCCAGACCCTCTTCAAAGCAGTCAACAGAGACCAGTAAAAATGGAGCACTGCCATTTACTCAGCCTTTTAATCTGAACAAGTCACAGTAAGGAAACACTTACCCTATGATACTGCTACAAGTATGCACCTGCTATTCCCTGCTGACATTGTAAAAGCCACATATTTGCAACCTCCAACAAATTTGCTACTATCAAGCACAGACCTCATCACTAGATGCACTATTGACCTTCAACAATGCCACCCAGATTTAGACTGATTATATGACAAAGGTCCTAGCACCCATCACTTAGCCACTATGCATTTCAAAAAAGACCATGTCATTACTATTTATGACCATAATCTCAAACAAGGTGATTTAGTCCTAATATGTGATACTAAGATAGAGGTCATGCACAACAAGACAATGAGGCCCCACTATTTTGGACTGCTAGTAGTGATATCTTGCAATTGTAGTGGAGCATACATTCTCTGCAAACTTGATGGATCAGTCCTTCATAGACCTGTGGCAGCCTTCTGACTAGTCCCCTATTCTGCTAGAAAAAGCATCACTGCACAGCTGCACCAACTCAAAGAAACAGAATTGATAGAAAATGAAGACTTACCAAACCTCATGGAAGAAGACTAACAACTTTGCTATTAAGAATTTGGGTGACTGAGAATAGTCAACATTTCAGTTAATAGAAGGATGATGAACCTCATACTGCTAAGTGCAGGACACAGATATTTTTAGACTTTGTTACTGATCACAGACTTTCTTTTTGCTTATATTTATGAGCAATGAACTTTTCTTTAGTAGCAGCCTAGCAATGTCATAGCTGACTAATCCAAATCTGAGCAATGGTGGCCAATCACATACCAGTTTCTATTAGCTATTCAGTCCTGACATCATGTACCCCTTGCTTATTTATCTTATATATTTACAGGTGCTTATGTATGATCACTGTGCACCACTTGTATACTATATATATCTACTTTTCCCTTTGTTGAAAGAAATAGACCCAAATACAAATACTATCTCTACACATTCCAGTGAAAAGTATGCTGATAAGCCCTAATTGCCACTGACTGCAGATCACTAGCAGATCCAACTTCTTCCTGACTTACTTAACTGACAAATCCAACTCCTCTTTCTAATTTACTTTTCACCTATGCTATCTGTCAATTACATGACACCTCACATGGTCCATATCAGACTTGGCAGATTTTTCCTGTTAGCCACTAGCAACTTAGCAACATTCCTCACTAGCATCTTAATGACTAGGCAATTTAGTGACCTCAATTTGTTGGCATCCATCCTCTTATTAGCACCATGTTTCCTTACCAACTTACCAACACTTATCATCTTAACAACAACCTTCATTATTTCTTTTATGGGTTCCTCCACCTACATGCTATTGCCCTGTAGCACCTCAACTGACCTAGCACATTCCTTTTCTATTTTTGCTTTCCTCTCCTCATGTATTACCTGACACTTACACCTTGTCACTATCATTCCTTATCATCCTACTTTATTTTTGCTTACATTCTACATGTCACTCCTTGTCCTTTTTCATCTGACATTTGACCTACCACATTGTCACTATCTATCCTTACTGGGACATATTTTATATTTCCTGACTTGCCCACATGACACTCTTTTTACTGACCTACTGTTACTTACTATCTACCTAATTAGCCTCATTGTCACTCATTATCACTGGTATACTTCTCACCCCTTACTTACTTCTAGTATATGCTGGACTGTAGTAGCTTACTCATCATTGAAGAATTGTACAGACCTCTATTCTCTTCACTTCACCACATGTCAGAGCTCATCTTTGATGCTAAACACTCTTTTTTCACCTTGTCCTACCTTGGTGACTGCTCCGATATGAAGTTTGCTGGCTTTGTTATCATTTTTGTTTAGACAGTACTACACAGGTACTTAGTGTGCCCCTAGTATTTAGTGTTGCTAGCATCTTTAGCTAACTGTTTCATTTTGCTATCATCCTTGAACCTTTACTAATGACTTGTCTGTCCTAGAAACCTATCCCTTTTTGTTATTGATTGTTAAGAATCTGAGCAACTTAGGCTGTCTATATTCAGTGGCTTAGCAACTGAATTGTCAGACATTAATTGCTTAAGCAACCTCAATGCTTACAAGAAGTACCATTTGTAGGTACTTTAGTGACTATACTTACAATGTTGCAACCTTTTGCTAGTAACCAAGGCTAGACTCATACCCTCCTTTCTCTCCTCATACTACTTGAGCAAAATTGCTAGTACTAGCAATGGTGCTAAACCCTCCCTTATATATCTCCCCCACATTAATGACTCTCTCTTGTTAATGACTTTCTGGGAACTTGCTCAACTTGCTACCCCATACATATCAGTCCTGTGCTACTCTCTTCCCAAATGGTTGCTCATGTTTAGGTTCCCTGTACAGCAGCTAGAGGGCAACAGATGCCATCACAGTCTCAATCCCCTTCCCATCCCTGCTCATTATTGTGAGACAGATACACATTTCAAACTTTCATCCATCTTTTTATTCATTATGTGTAGTAGAAGTATCAAATACCAACACAGCTCAATCTCTGCTGAGTGCCTACAATAAGTGTGGGCAGTGAATTTTGAATCTTGGTCAAATACATTGGTGATGCATTGAGCTCCATGATGTATGCCTGTCTCTGGCAAGAGATAGGTCAAAACACAAGAATCAATCCCAAGATACCCAAAACCACTCAAAGCTGGAAGTGGACATTGAAAACTGTAGATAAAAATTGAGTAGAAACACCAGAAAACCTAATGAAAAAGAAATGTAAAGTTGAAAACAGTTGGTGAAAGGATGGAGAAGTATAAAAATATAGCCTATAATTATATGGTAGTTAGCCAACAAGGTACATGACATGTAGCAGTGCCAGTCTGCCTCAGATTTCCAACACCCAGAAATGAATACATGAGTGCTTTAACACAAGAACAAGAACTATCTTAATTACATAATATAACAGAATCTATACCAGCATTGTCATGACATGATAATAACAAGTGTTGAATGAACCTGCCCTCAATGTGCCCTCATCACCTTCCATTGACCTTCCACCAGTATCCAGCAGAGTGATAGTATATTATGGCCTGATGCTTATAAGTAAAGCACTGGATATGCTAGGCCTCCATACTACATGACTTTGAGTTTATGGTTAAATTGAATTGAGCCCACTTCAGAAGACAAGTACCTTGAGAAATACTACATTCTGGGTCACTATAAATATATATCCACCTTACAAACTTCCTCCAACCCTATTATGGCTTGGTTATGGTTCAAAAGTTTCTGGTTAGGGTAAATGAGAGCAAAAAAAAAGTGTCTATATGACAGTGAACAGCTTCAAACACTAGAGTGCTGACTGAATTGAACAGAACACTTTTTGTAGTTGCTATTTGCCCAAATGAAATTTGCAAGTCATAAAGGGACCTTTTTTCTTCAATCAATAAAAACATGGTGGTTGGATACATTGCCTGACTTAAATCAGAGGGATAAAGCATAGTGCAAAGGGGATCCTTACCAGAGTCTGATAAGAAGCTTCATACATGGCCTTGGTCACATAACCTTTGAGAGAGGACATTGCCATCAAAGGAACTGCAAAGTGGGTAATTGTAACTATCAACTGGTTTCAATGGAGAACTGTCAGATAAATACAATATTGGTGTCTGAAAGGTCAGCACCTGCAAAATGAAGAGCAAGACACCAGACTCGATCAACACCAGAAGCACCTTTTGCCCAAGGGTCCAGCGCCCAAATCCATTTTCATAAATCCATAGCGAGGTACAATGATACGACTCAGTCAGCCCTGGCTGCCCGACACCAACAAGTCAAACCAAGCACGTGACCTCAGCACGTGACCGCTACCGACTGACCGCTAACGACACCGACTGTTACCGACAATCGCCTTAACGACCAGGCCGACCTTGGACAATCCAGCCCTCTCTACAGCCCCCAACCGGCGGCTGACAATCGATCGTAAAATAATTTTCACTTGCTATTTTTCTTATCCAATCTACTTACAATTTTCTCATATTACTTACAATTTTCCTATTCAATAGCGGCTCCCGACATGCGTTATCACATGCGACTGCTATGCTTACTATCTCTTACCGGTTTCCCCTTTTATCGTCTTACCTGCCTATAAATACTGCCCTGTCAGTAGCTAAACATCATTGAATCGTACCAGAGTCTAGTCCCCATTTCAGATTACACTTAAGATCTCGTTCACGCTCTCACTTCCTTAATGGCTGATTTGGGTTTACCCAGTCCAGTCTCCTTCGGTTTCTGTGCTCAGCTTAATAGTATCGTTAAACTTAGCACTCGTTGTCTTCGTTATGCGCCATACGGGCACCCTCGCCTCGTCTTCATTAAGCACCATACGGGTGCCCTCGTCTCGCCTTTGTTAACGCTAGCACTTACAGCTAGTGACTCATATATTTCTGTCAACTCCTCTTAAATTCCTTAATGACCTTCTGAGTCTTTGCAGATCTCTCAACCCGCTGCGATTTGGTAGCGACACTAGCGGCCACACCGTTATCTCTTACCGCTCTCTCCCTCTTCCTTACTGACTCTGACCTCACAACTCCTTACCGAGTTTCTGGGACTTTGCTTGACTCCTCTCACACACACGTAACGCTACTACTTGCTAGCTATCCCTATCTAGCTGGTCTTGTTGGTTGTTTCCTGCACGGCAGCTAAGCGGCAAGTCAGCGCATCAACAATATCTCCTGTGAGATGAAGAATTCAAAGATTGCTTTGGTTACATAAAGGTCTCAATGTGACATACCATAATTTATAGCATACTAAGGATGTTGAAAGGACATTTGTGGCAAGTGACACAGAGAAGCAGGTTGATATAGCCCATGTATCGACTGAGCCAGGTTCAGGGAACATCACGATTGAAGGATCAGCAGTCACTTTTCCAATGAATACAAATGATAGAACTGATGATAACATGAGATGACAGGAGGACAGTGAAAATCATGACTGTACCACATGTTGCAGATAGTGACACAAATGGGCCAATTATCAACTGTCGCTGGTCGAAAATTACTACCCACGCTCTCCATACGATAATCATATCATTTATAATGAGCTAAAAAAGATTAGACATTAGTGCAGAGCAAATTGATGATCAAGTTTGAGATGATCACTATTAATTGAGAGGCCCATATGGAAATTAACTTGAATGTCTTCTGGCTCAGTTCGACAAACTCCAATGTTCCATCATTGAATGGAGCCGATACTCTGGTGATTCCCACATCCACAGCATCTTTCAACATGATGAAATAAAGAGCAATATACAGTGTGGCAAGGGCAAAGGTAAGGGACACCGCGATGAACATGATCCAGGCCCTGCATTTCCTTGCATCCTTTTGTCTGTCATGTCAAGATGTCAGGGGTATGACAAAGATTTTTGATATTAGTGTACGAACATGAAGGTCAATAGATAAATAATGTATGGACCACTTCCAATGCCTTTGGAATAATATAAGCACCGAGATATAGTTATGCAGCTGAAAAAATTATCACTGTAAAACAAGACAGATGTTGTCAAGCCAGCAAAGTTCCAAAGCAGAGTAAGGCCTCCAATGACAAAATAGGAGTGTTCACTATTGATGAGCATTCCTTTGGGATTAGAAAAATGTATGGTCAGTGATGCAGGGAGAAAGAAGTCTCCAAGTCGCTTCCAAACCAACCGCCGGTATTTATCCCTCCAAACCAAGTCTTCGCAGGAGCCAGAAAAAGGTGAAACAATCGTTCATTGGATTGTACCAAAGAGATGACAACATGATTGTTTTCACGGGGTTCAGATTTCTCCAAGGTGCTCTGATAAACAAAAGTGGAAGTTGGAGCTGATGAAATCAAAGATCTGTAGTTGATTGGGTGGTTGGATTGGTGAGAATATTCCAGGCATGAAATCAAAGATGTGGCTCGTTGCTTGTGATATTTCAGTCTGTGAAAAGATGGGGCTCGTTGCTCATGTCTGTGCAAAGATGGGACTCGTTGCTCATGTCTATGCAAAGATGGGACTCGTTGCTCATGATATTTCAGTCTGTGCAAAGATGGGACTTGTTGCTCATGAATCTGTGTTTCTCAGCATCAGGGCAAGGTGATACTGATTACAGATGATCTACAACCACATTTTGTGGCAACTGTGTTGGGGAGACATTCCACTAAGCCCCATTTCACACAATGTCTCCCCTCTCTGACCCTCTCCCTTCCGCACATGGCGCGCATCCAATTTTGCATTGATGACCTCTTCCATCAATACCGCGCTCGTCAGTCCCAGTGCTCCCCAGTCGGGGCAGACTGCGCCACACATCCCGCACGCCCATAATTGTCTCTGCGCGTAGCTATAGCCTCTGACACTTGGAAAACGTCATCTCCCAACGCTAGTGTGTGTTTATCCCTCCTCCACCACTATCCCGACATTTTCAACAAATCCTCCTCAACTGAAGCCAAACGAGTACTACAAGCCATTTAATGCCCTCCTTAGCGATTGTCTCTGCGCGTAGCTATAACCTCTGACCACCTTGAAAATGCCGACTCCCTACGCCAGTTGTGTGTTGATTCCCCGCCACTACTACGGGCTATTTAATGCCCTCCTTAGCGATCTCTTTCCTGCTTCGCAGTACTCCCAAGTTTTTGCCCAACGCAGGCGCGACTCTTGGCGTTCAAAAGTCCCCCAGTTCAAGCTTTCATTGATTATGTACGAAACACGGACACAGCCCGCGTGAGGACGTAAATTTCGGATCCCGCGCCACCGGAAGAGTAAGTGGCGTTGTCAACTCGAGCAAGAGGAATAAATGTATTGATACACGAATGGATTCTAACACGGCACGGCAAACACAACGGCAGATACTAAGACTAAAAGGTATGCATGCAACAAAAAGACGGTATCCGGCAAGCTAGAGCGGCACTTCAGTGGTCGCGGGACTTTCTGGCCAATCCAATGAATGGGGGTTCAACAAAAAAAGACAATGAACGAACCTGTACTCTCCTTCTGCGGCGACACTGAGCTCCTCAATCTCGCCTTGGATGGTCGAGAGGGCCTCTGCGGCGGTAGAAAAGTAGAGGAGCTGAGCCTTTGCGAGCTCGTTGAGATTCTTGATGGGTTCGGGCTGGATCTGCGGGTTAGTAACAGCAAAGCAGGGTGTTTGAAAACACGACGGACATTCTCCAAGACGGTCTTCATGAGTGTGATAGCGACCTCTGTCTTTTGAACCAAATCGTCCTCTGCATTCTCGACTTCGAGCCTGGCATGCTCCTGTTTAGCCGGGCTGGCATTCTTCAAGCTGGGTTGCTTGCGGTCATGAGGGGGGCCAAGGAAAATGACAAAGGACGCACGTCTGTTTGGCGGCATCAAGCTCGAGCCTGCTGACTCTGACGGCCTGCCTAGCCTTCATGGCGACAGCAATGCTGGTGTTGAGGGTGGTCTGCCAGGGATGCAAAAAGTTGTCCTGGACGGCAGCGTCCTGGTCGAGCCTGGCAGTGGCGATTCTCTCGTAGCCCGCAGCGTAGAGGGCGAGGGCCTTGCCGAGCCTGTCGTCTGGGCCGGCGACGGTGGCCTGGACTGCGTTGCTGGCGGTGGCGGCGGCACGGAGGAGGGCGTGTGGGAGGGTCTTGTGCTGTGTGGGCGGGGGTGCAGAGGGTGAGTTGGGCACGGGGAGGTTGGTTCCTTTGAGGTTGTGGGCAGCAAAGGAGGTGATGTTGTAACTGATGGAGGAGGAGAGCTCGTGGATGGATTCTTGGATCTGGGTGGGGTAGTCGTATGTTTCTGATTCGTAGACTTTTGTTATCCTGAGTAATTGAGAGTGAGTGGGGATGGGTTAAGCGCGAGAGAAACGTACTTGAGAAAGGTGAGATGAGCAGCGCGAAGAGCGTCGACGCGGGCTTCGAGGTCCTTGTACTCTGAAGAAGAGAAATGATTTGGAGGACGATACAACGTTGAGAGTGAAGGACGATACCTTGTGGGAGCTCAGTAATCTCGTCGGGTGCAACCTGGCCGAGACGCTCTTTTGTAGCCTGTACGCTAGAGTTGAATCCCTTGGAGATCTTTGAGCCTGCCTGAGAGAAATTGATGTTGCTGAGACTTGACGAGATTTTGTGCCAGCCTTCCATCGTGGTTGCTTGGGGGAAAGAAGCTTGCACAGCCACAGGCGGACTTTCTTTTATGCTGGACGTCTTCCTGTGCACGTCGCCGCCGTCGCCGCCGTCGTACCCGGCATCGACCGCCGTCCTTTCCCCGCTTGCATTTGCCCCAGACGATCTTTTCCCGCCGTGTCTGCCGCTCTTGCCGTTTGACGCCGAGTCCCCCGTCGTCCGCGCGTCGTCTCGGCCGCAGTGTCTCTTGTCGCCGCTGACGCCTCTCGCAGACAATGTCCAAACCCCGCCACGCAAGCGCAAGCGCGTCGGTGCTGGTGCCGCCCCGTGCCGTACTCTGCGCTCATCGCGTGTGATGATCGCGCCACGCGCTGAGTCTGGCTGTCCCTCGCGGTCTCCATCTCCAGACGACGACGCCCTCGCGCCAATCTTCACGACGCGCACGTTCTCGACCCACAATGTTCCCCAATCGCCCCTGTTCCCGCTGTTGTACCGGCGCTTCCCCGTCAGCTCCTTCTACGCGCCCTCCTCGTCTTGGTAACCCCTTGTTGTCCTCGCATAATCTAATCTAATCTAATCTCACCCATAGCTCCCCACTGACGCTCTTTAATCCTTCCCATCCAGGCGGTATCTACAATCCCCCGCGCTCCCCGCTCGACCTTTACACGCCCCGCTTTGTCCGCGGCAAAGGCTCCTCCAAACACGGCCTCTGTCCCATCTGCGTCGAGTCACGCGCCCGCGGAGGCTCATCTCGCCGTCTCTGGCTTGCCATGAAATTCAGCGCATTCAAGTGGTTTGTCTCCCTCCAATCATTTCCACTCACCTCCACTCACATCATCACAGAGTACCCTTCCAATAATATTTCTTTTGCCACCACTAACTTTCCACAGCTACCACATGCAATACTACCACGGTATCTCTGCCTCTACTCAACGGCCCTTCTCCCCGCCCCTCGCATTCCGAACAACTCCCCGCCCCAACCCCGCCAAACACGAGCGCACGTCCATCCGCGAGGCCATGTGCCACAAGTGCGCCCGCTGGGTCCCCGTCGAGGGCATCAAGGACGTAGAACCCAAGGTTTGCTTCCACTCTGTTTGAATTTTTCTCCATCCCTCACCTACTCTAGGTCAAGGAACTATTCTGGTACACCCTCCCCCGCCAATCTCCCTTGCACACTGACTTGAAATTCCCGTTCATACAGGTGGAAACACGCTGCTGCATGCCATGGAACCTCGTCCCTCGACGCACCGTTTGACGTGTACGAACACGACGCCGTGTATGCTGTTGTCTCCAAGCTTTAGCTTTAGCAAGTTCTCTCTCTCTCTTGTGGTCTTTCTCTGCTCAAAACCTCAACGCTCTTTTGCCGTGTTTGTGTTCGTGCTCCTCATGTCTGCTGCTGCTCTCCCAAACTCTCTGCGTCCTCTAGTTGTAATGTAGTGAAATGTACTCGATCAACCCCTTCAAATCAAATACATAAATCGTTGCTTCTAAAAAAAGCCGTGCCTCAAATTACACCCCTCGAGATACGAGTATTCAGTATCTGTATCCTTTGCCACATACTAATCACGACCTTGGAAGAGCGCATCTTTGAGAGGCTCGAGACCCAACACTCTAGGCGCACGTCCCTCTTACTTTATCCGCGATACTACCCGCAAACGTTTACGTACAAAGAAGACATAACCTGCGGCAAGTTCCGACCAACGATCGCATTCTTTCTTTTGGTACCCATCTGGCCTCAATTACAAACTACCTTACTCACATTCCAGTCCAAATGCAACTCGCAGACACTGAGACAACTCAATACCTAGGCCACCACGCTCGGCTTCTCCACCGACTCGGATAAGCCTAGCCCCTTGGGCGCCTATCCACTGTTATACATAACAACCGCTTGACTAGTATTTATATCTCAACCCAGAATCTTAAGTTCTGTCTCTCCAAACGCGCGTCCTTATCGATTTCCCAGCTGCAGACTCACCCACATCTCTGCCCGACATCCGCCAGCTAGATCTTTTACTACGCCGTGAACCCATGCCCGTCTCGTACGTCGGCGCTATACGCAGTGTCCTCGATACGTACCCGCCATCCAAAGGTCTCTTTCGGGAGATTTTGCAAAATTCTGAAGATGCAAAGGCGACGAAGCAGGTGTGTGATTGGTTGCCCTCCCAGTAGGCCAGGCAAGGGGTCTAATTATCCCATACGCAGATTTTCATGCTGGACCGCCGGACTTTTGGCACTGATCACGGAAATTCGATTCCGAGTAATCTCGTACAGGCCCCCGCCCTGCTGGCGTACAATGATTCAGTGTTCACTGATAACGATTTCAAGTCTCTCTTTACTCTTTGGGACTCGTCGAAAAAAGCAGATACCTCGCAAGTCGTTGTTTCCTTTTTCTTCTTCTTCTTTTGAGCTGACAGTGGTTGGACGTATCTAGGAAAATAGGAAAATTCGGAATGGGATTTCGATCCACCTTTCATGTTGGTCTTTCTTTGTAATACTTGATGTATTGTACCCTTATGTATCTTCACAAGATAAGCGACACACCCCAAGTCCTTTCCCAATCCACACTCGCCATCTTAGATCCACTCAACAAGGACAATTCTCAAACGGATATCCAAATCGAACTCGATACCGCTGAAAAACGCGCTTCGATTATCGGCCCTTTCGCCCTACATCTCTTCGAGCCCAACATCTCTTCTTCAGGTCCTTCCATGTTCCAAGGCACTGTTGTTCGGCTTCCCTTCCGCAAAGTTCCCAGTGAGATTAGCGCCAAAGTTTTCTCCGCACCAGACATCCACCAGCTTCTTTTGGACTTTATCCAAGACGAAATACGCATCGCGCTGCTGTTCCTCACGAACATATCTTCGATCGAGATATTTGAAATCAGTCCCGAAGGCCAAGTAACGCGTCTTGCAAAGTCATCAATCAACCGTTCACCGAGTACAATCCTAGAAGATATCCCCGTCCCTCCATGCACCGCATCATTCACGGAGACGACTGAAGTGGACCAGATATCCCAGCTTAAGCAGCACTGGCGCGTCCTGCGTACGTCCTTCCCGCTCAACGTTGCCTCGTCCGAGCTCTCCAGCCGCCTCGGTTTCGACGCCGCCCATGTCCTCAAAGAGCACAAACTTCATCCAGTCCTAGCGATCGCAGTCAAGTCATCCATACTCGACAAGCCCGAACCCACAATCGGGAGGCTCTTCACGTACCTCCCTCTACCCCTCTTCACGCGGTTCTGTGTCCACGTCCACGGGCTCTTCGCTCTCACGCCCTCCAGAGAGAAATTACAAAATCGAGAAGAAACACCCGCACATGGGACCGTCTACCAGTACGTTCATTCCACGTCTACATACACTCCTTTTTTGAACACATCGCCTCCATCACCAGCATCTCCGTCGAATGGAACAAACTCTTGTTCGAAAAGTACCTCCCACAGGCATGGATGTGTCTGCTATCCATGCTCGCAGAGTCCAGGATCAATAATGTCTTTGACGCGTGGCCTCCCCCGCAGAAACCAAATCAACTGGGCGACAGCGGGTACTGGGAAAAGCTCCCCCAAAATCTCGTTGAGATTATCGTCAAGTCGAAATGCAGTGTCTGGCCAATCTTTGGGTCCCCCGGCGAATTTGGCGAGCTTATGAACGTCCTTGTTGCGAGCGACGGGGAGCGGGACGAGATTTTGGGCGCCTTGGCTGCTTGTGGTCTGAATATCACTCGGCCGCCCAAGTTCATTGTCGATCTCTTGAAGGCGTGGAACGCAAAGTTCCTTACACCAGCAACAGCTCATAGTTCGCTTTTGGTCAGTCAGTGTTTGAACGGTTGTCTCGTTGAAATCTGACGATCGCTAGGAGCTCAAAGATACGCTCGACTCTGACGCTCTCCAAGATCAACTACCAGTTGTTCTCAAGTACCTCCTTTCGACAGGCAAACTGGAGTATATCATTGACCTACCCATCATTTCGACCCCGAGTGGTCGTCGTATCGCTCTAACCCGCCGTCGTGACTCCAGCGTCGTTCATGTTCTCCTTGAGAGAAGCGAGTACGATCTTTTCAAAGCCTGTGATGAGAGTGCGATCTCCCTTGCGTACATTGATACGCGCCTCGCCGACCTTCTTCGGCAGAACGGTCCAAATATCCTCAATGTAGAACTTTTGAGCCCTGCAGCCGTTACCAGGTACCTTCGGAATCATCCTGTGCTCAAGCTTACTCTTGGGACGGGGATGGAACCCGGCATCATCAGTTGGATATCCAGTTTCTGGTTGTGGATGAGAGAATGGCGGTCCAGCCGCGAACTCTACCCGTCCCTCGATCAGCTTTTGTTGCTTCCGACTCAGGACGGGCTGAAACAGACACGTTCGCCCGTATTCGAGTCGACGCGCATACATCCGTTGCTCTTGTCTCCCTTGAAAAAGCTCCGTGTCCCATTTCTACATCAGGCGCTTGACCCCAAGTCGGCTGCACGATCAGCTCTAAGCACTTTCAAGAATTTCAGTGACGTTTGTAACGTTGCCGATCTTCTTGATGCGTTGGACTTGGACACGCTGAAATCGTTCACGACAAACGAGGAGACGGCTCGTCGGCTTGCAACTCATATCTCCACATGCACACTAAGAGAACTTAGTGACGAGCAGCGTCGGAAATTGCGGGCCCTTCCCATATTCCCATCGCATCCATTGGCGCCCGTTCAAGGGCGCATCAGCATTCCAGACGGTTGTGAAGTATTCGGGGTCAATCTCAGCGACCTCCGCTTTTTGCCTGTCCTGGAGAAGACGGTCATCTTGGATAGTTCCCAGTCGGGAATGAGCATCGTTCTACTTCAAGCTGTAGATCCAAATACTAGAGGGGTATTGTCAGATCTTGATCTACTTCGCCTCTGCCTACGTCAGTTCACAACGCAGCCGGAGACGATACGACATTCAATTGTGGGATTCATGGCTTTTCACAAGAGAAAAGTGCCGGCGGAACTTGTCGAGATTCTGGGGAAGACTTCATTTGTTACAGCTGGTGATGGATCTCAACGCTCTCCTCGAGATATCGTCGATCCCTGTTCTCCTCTTCAAGCCCTCTATGACGTGGACTCGTGCTTTTTGCCATATAACAGTCTCAAAGGGAGCAAACTCATTGCCGATCTTCGTATTCTCAATCTCATGCAGAGTGCTCTCTCTATTGATATCCTCATGGAGCGTATCCGTCACATCACAACTACGCAGGACTATGACTGTGCTCGAGAACTCGTAGTGGTCATTTACGAAACAAGGTTCAAGTTGCCGCGGGTTGATGATATACAGGAGAAATGGCTGCCTACGCCCAAAGGGCTGCTGGGTCCATGCGATTGTCGAGATGATCCCCACCAAAAGAGTCTCTTTGATCGCGTGCTTTCTCCGCTTGACCATAGTCTCAAAACCGATCACTCATTCCGAGCTTCATTCGGCTGGGATCAGCCTGTTGCTGTGGCGGTGTTGTCCCAGCAGCTCCGGCTCACTCTTATCGCAGCACAAGACGATGTGTACGATGCCGTGTGCGATATTGTCAAAGAGCTGATGGAGCGCAAGCTTTCTGACCAGGAAATACTCGAGTTGAAGGGTGTTGTTGGAGAATATAGATGGGTACCTGTGTCTGGAGAGCGCCGATTGGCAAGGTCTGAGAATGCGGTTTTCTTTAGTGAAGACAGCTTGGCTGGATTTTATCAAGTTGTGTTTCCGGGATCGAAGTCGATGAAGTTTTTTATGCGGATGGGTTGCTCAGAAAGGTAAGGTGGAAGATCTTTTCTCGATTGATGCGACCAGTGTCTGATTATCCCATAAAGACCTTCTACAGCTGCGATTTTGAATCGACTCTCCGAGCTCAAAGGAGAGGCTCCGTCTGTTCTAGTTGTCAAGAAAGCATGTCGCTTGTTGTCGTTATTGTCAAACAATGAGATATCAAACGACGATCATTCTCGAGTACTTGTTCCTGACAGAAAATGCGCCCTCCGCCCTTTGCATTCCGTGCTTTACAATGATATTGGGGAACGCGCAGTCTTGGTCAATCTCAGTGATGGCGAGCACTTGGCGCACGACATGATCCACGAGTCCCTAGCCAAGTCTCTTCAGATGAACCGGCTGGGGTTGAAGTATATCGACTTGAAGCCCCTCGGAATCGACATGGGCGAGGAGCTCACGACTACAATCCGCAATAAGCTGAGGAGTTACACTCCTCGTCAAATCTTGACGGAGTTCATTGCCAACGCGGCGGACGCTGGAGCAACCGAGTTCGGTATCCTCATAGATGAGACGACTTCGTCTAGTAGCAACAGGATCCTCTTCGGTCCTTTGGCTGAGGTTTCTGATAGTCCTTCACTTGTTCTTTACAACGACGCGGTATTCACTGCAGCGGATTTCGATGGAATCTGTCAGACAGGTATTGGAGGAAAAAGTGATCGAAGAGACAGTATTGGTCAGTTCGGCTTTGGAGCCCTAACCATGTTCCATTTGACGGACGTCAGTGACATTCTCCAATGTCCTCGCAGGACACGTAACTGATTAGCATCTAGTTTGCAATGATCATTTCTGGAGACTCTGTTCTTTTCATCGAGCCTACAAAACAACTCTTGCCGATTCGGGGTCGAGCCACTCTGTTACTTCCCTTACAACACGTGAAACAGTATGTGCAAATTCAGTCTCATTCTGCTTCTTTCGTGTGCTTAGAATCGGAATGACGGCAGGATGTATCCTGATCATATTAACCCTTTCGACGGAATATTTGGCTTCGAAGTATCCTCTACAAACAATTACCAGGGTGTAGGTCTTTGGAAATTGAAATTTTCATCTTACAACTCAATAATCCTACAGACACTATTCCGTCTTCCGCTCCGGAGACATGCTACGAATTCTTCCCTTGGGGATGCTTGGGATATCCATCGCCTTCGCGAAGTTCTCATTCAGCCTTTCGAAGACCACGCTGAAGAGTTTCTACTATTTACATCAATAGGTACTATCATGATTAAGCGCCGGACGTCTTTCGAAAACGTATGTACTCGAAGAATTTCGTCGGATTCCCGAGAAGAGGTGACCGTCAACGAAATCAAAACGAAAGTTTTTGATGTCACTGTCGATGGTGATGGCGAACATCGAAATATTGAAACGCAATCCTGGCACGTCGTTTCTACCTTGATTTCCAGCCAACAGGACATACCAGAATCATTATCTAAATATCGATTGCGTTCACCTGTCACGGTTGCCATTGCCGCTAGAACTGGTGCCGAAATCGCCCCAAAAGATGAAAAAGAGCTTGTGTATAAGTTCTTTTCGTCACTCCCTCTGATATCGGGCCACCTCCCTGTTCATGTCAGTGCCCCTTTCATCTTGTCGGACGATCGGAGGCAAATTCGGCTGGATAATCTTGACCCGGCGGCAACCAATTACAACAGATGGCTCCTTTCGACAGCGATACCTCCCTTGTATCTATTTCTATTGTCAGACTTGCTCAAACATGATCACGATAATGTCCCGTGGTGGCCGGGAGACGTCTGTGAAGAAAATGAACCTACCCAGATCGTGACTTCTTCGTTCTACAGTAATTTGAGGGACTCGCATCAGCGCATCTTCTTGCCCAGTTACAGGGTGGAGGCTACTCCTCTTACTTCGAGAGAGGTGGTTCTGGCTGCTTCTCACGTAAAGAATGAGACTCTGGATTTGCTTTTCTCTCTTCTTCAGCCACCTCTTGTCCTGTTGCCATCCCGACTGGTCTCTAGAGCGCATGCTGTGGGGCTCACACAATTGACTACAACGTATGTTAGCGATCTTGTCCGTCGCTCTCCAGACGATCTCGTGCAATACCTACCATTCGAGAAACTCAGTGACCTCCTATACTTCCTTGGACGACCAAATGCCGATAATCTTCTGGGTCTCCGTCTTCTACCTCTCTCTTCAGAGGAGTTCGGGGTGATTGAACGTGCTACGGGTGCATCTGAAACATACTTTATAGCACCTGAAAGTGTACATGCATTGTTCCCTGCCAGTCGACACCTTATTCATGCCAACTTCGAGCTTCCCATGTTTTTGCGGTTACACCGAATGTTCAATGTTGAACAATTTACCGGCTCATCTCTGAAACTTCTGATTGCAACCGTACTAGAAGAAAGAAGCATTGCACACCATGATAATGTTCAACAGGCATGGATTGCATCCTTTTGGAACGGGTGTACTGATATGAACGTGAATCTCGAAAGCATCAGCACCTTCCCTCTCGTACCGACAAGAAGACCGGGATTGTATACCTCGATTGACAACTGTAAAAATCGTTCAGCCGTCATTCTCAGTTCTCGAGACGCTAATGTGTGGTTGTGGTCCATGCTCTCCAACCTGGGCCTTACAGTCGTAGATCGTTATTCCGAAAATTTCCCTCGCTACCTCAGGGACCACACCATTCTCAGACACCCAATTATTCTCATCACAGATATCTTATCGGCAATGGTCGTCATAGAACATGATATTATCAGTCGTTTCGATGATTTGAATATCGACGTTCAAATATTATTCGCAAACTGGTGTCGAGAGGGATTGGAATCAGTTAGCTCGATTCCTAACGATCTTCTCGCTTTTACGAAAAGATTACCAATCTGGCCAGTCACCCAGTTGGATGGTCCTCCGGTATACTACCCGGCAGACAGCGTAGAAATGCTTCCGCTAGGAATAAGTGCCGATCTCGCGAAAAGGTTCTTGAATATCCGTTCGACTCCTTATTCGACTGCCTTCCGCACTTTACAAAAAGACGTTTTGAGTTTTCCGGCCTTCTTTGGATCTCTTGGTCTTCCTCAAGTTCTTTCGGAAAGCAATGTTCTTCCATATAAGAATTTATTGATCATGTTTTTGAACCATTCTCAAAGTATCGCTTCATTTGAAACCCTTCGAGTTCCAGATACCAACTTTGTTCTTCGTCACCCTCGAGACCTCTATGCTCGTGATCCTCTCTTCCTTGCGGCATTCGAAGGATCCCCTGTATTCATTCTGGATGCATTCGCGGATATGGAGTCTCAATTTTATACTTTTGGAATGAAGAGGGAGGCGGATCTGGATATCAATCTGTTCACTGCGTGCGCTCGCGCTTTGCACAATGCGAGCGTTCCATCCAATACTTATCCTGAACGAGCAAGAGTAGTGTTTGAGGCGTATTGTGAGGTTCTACCTTTGCGCATATTGTCGTATTCACGGCACCTATGGTCGACTCTGGATAATATTCGATTTATCCCCTGTGATCCTTCTCGAAGGAAATCATCTGAACCTCCTGATCTGGTCCCTGCCAACTATGCAAAAGAACTGCCCACAATTGTCTCTCCCAATGAACTCATGCTTCCAGAGTTCGAACCAATTGTATGGACTCAGAGAGCCCATTTCCTTCATCCGCCTGGCGAACGTATTCATATTGCCAATCCGTCCTTTGGCCACCCGTCATTTTCTGATGTGGTAATGTTCATTTTCTTTCAAGCTGAGTGTTTCTTAGTGTTATGGACAGGTTGAACACTTGAGAATTCTCGCACTCAGGATTCTACAAGACTATCCTTCGAGTCCTCGCCTGTGGTGTGAGCTCACCGAGACATACAAATGGCTCAACGCCAACTGTGATGACGAGAACAATGCTAAACAACTTGTGGGGCTTCATAACGAGCCCTTGTTCTTGAATGTCGCTGATGCTTCAGATCTTGCTACACGGGAATGGCACACGGCCGACGAACTTCTATTGAACGAAACGAAAGCTGTTTCACGCTTTCGCCCGGTCAAGGGGTTTCTGTTGCAATTTCAGAAACTGCTTCGCGCAACAGGTGTGAAAGCGGTTGTGTATCCCGAAGCTCCTCCACCTTTGTTTGCGGGTGCTTCAGAGTCTGAGCAGCTGGGTTCAATTCGTAAAACATTCCGGAAGATGCGGCAAGCTAGATTATTGACTGATGTCAAATTTGTTACTGATGACAACGATGACGGAGAGGAAGAGAACGAAATCTTTCCTTGTCATCGCACGTTCTTGGCAACTTACAGCTCATTTTTCTACGACGCGTTCACAAACGAGATGGAATCGAACAATCTCGATGTATCGGTCTGCAATCCCAAGATCATGAACGTAAAAGATTACTCGAATCGTTGTGTATCGTGTGCTCTCGGTGAGGACTGAATTATTTTTCGATGACTGGTCCTTTTGACAAAAGCGACACGAAGATTTTGCTTACACAGGAATAATCGATCACACTTGTACTGGAGACCTTGACTTGATGTTAGAAATATTGAAAATCTCGGATTTCTGGCAGATGGATAGGCTTCACAAGGAAACGCAGCGACTCATCGTCAGTCAGAAGCTGATCAACATTGAGACGTGTCAGGGAAGTAAGTATTCTTGAATTTTCTTCTACTTTCTTCTACTCTCGTTCTAATTTCCTGTATCTTTCTAGTCGAAGAAGTAGCGCAGACGTATCAGGCGACATTTCTGCATCAACAGTGTCTGGAGTATCGGGACCAGAATCAGCAGCTTATGTAGGTATATAGATCTCCGGATGGTGGCGTTCTTTTGATTTCCCAAATATCTATACCTTTCACTTTTTGTATTCAATTTAAATACTTGTGGTCCCTCACGCCAGCTTTTCAGTCTACAGAATGTTTTTGTATTCAATTTAAATACTTGTTGTCCCTCACGCCAGCTTTTCAGTCTACATGCATGATGGAATCTGACTCGCTCGCCCGCGCCACAGCGTGATGTTGTCACACCACAGGTCACAGAACTCGTCATATCCACGAACGATGTCATTGGTGACGGTGGCCGTTAGGCCACATATAAACACCCATCCTTGTCCAAAATGCTCCGCAGTTTCACATGGATAAATCATCTTCTATTCTCGCCGCTCTCGACGCGGGAAAGCTCCCTTCGACTCAACAACTCAACCAATTCATCGACTGGCTTGACCATGTCGGTATAGCATCTATCGAACCATCGTCCTCGGGAAATCTCAGTTCCCAAGGCCGCTTGCTCGCCAGACGCGTGCGTCAGGTCCTCAATGCCTATAAAAAGCTTGGAATGAACAAGAATGGTGAGTCCTCGTCTACCTATTCCCAGATCCCCCTAATTCCTCCTTCAAGGCGATAACATCCTACAGGAAGCTATCTGGCATTTAACTCAGGGTGATTTAGAAACCACTGGTATTGATTCCGACAAAGCAAAGGCCGATTTCAATGCTCTTCGCAAAGCTCTCAAAACACTTTTATCCATCATCTGGACTTCTCTTTCCTCAGAGTCTGGCTCTCTTATCTCAGACTTTGCTTCCTTCACTCGTCTATCCCTTGCAGATGCTGCTGAACTTATCGAAACATCTGCTGCATCTGCCAAAGAGAGTCTTCGCAACATTGAACAGGGTGTTCAGAAAGGCGAGAGGACCAGCATCACAGGAAGAGACAAGAAGCGTGTTGAAGAAGAAGCAGGTGACGTCAAAGTGAAGTGGGAGCACGGAATGGACGCAGTCAAGGGTGCCGGCGATTCTGTGATCGACGCCGGCCGCAACGTTTCCTCTTCCGCCGAAGAAGTATCTGAAAGATCATTGAATCGAGTTCATGAGGCCTATCTCAAGGCTCGTATGAGCTCATGTTCTGGAAATACGTTTTACTTATCGTTCTCCAGATTTGCGATCGTGCTCGAACGGACTCTCAGTATCGCGATTCAATTGACACGATTATTTCTGTTCTTCAAAAACGTATTCATCAGACTCTTGACGCCAGCAAATCCGGTTCCCTTGCTTCCTTCGTTAATGATCCTACACCCGAACAGCATATCCCGAAGACTCTTGATCTACTTCAAACTCTCTTTGAGCGTCTCTCTTCCACGTCTCTCGAGGCTCTCATAGCCAAGGTTAGACTTTGTCTCAACACCATTGCTGGCGACCCAAAGCTCCGCAAGTGGTTTGATGACTTTTTTGACCTCGCACGCAAGAATCTAGTTCAACAGGGATATGTTCAATCTGAGGAGTCGAAGAACAAACGCAAGGAGTTGCGGATTCGATGGAAGGCTCTCCTTGACGAAGAAGATGGAAAGTGGTTCCGGGCCGTCGATGAGGTCAAGGCGGAGCTTACCAAGTTCCAGGAAGGTTTGTCCACTGACAAGGACCTCGCTGAACTAAAGGAGGCGCATATCAGGCTCGCTCAGGACATTGAGCGAGGCCTTGTAGAGACCGGCGATCATGCAGAAACAGGTCTGGAAGCTCTTATGGAGCGCGCTACCTGGTTCTGGCAGGACCTCTTCCGTGTCTACATCCCTCGTTTTGTCAACTTCTTCGGTGACCTTCCTATTCCACGGTACGTTTCTCTCCTCAAACTACATCTGATCACCGATTCAAACTTCATATAGAACTGAATACAAAGATCCTGAGATTGAATTCGTACTCGAGAACCTGGACATTTCCTCTGTCAACCTCCTCCCTTCCCATGTCTACATTCGCAACATAACCGACGTCGACATTACCACCACCTCCTCTCCTACTGCCTCTGCGCACACTTCCGTCGGCACTCTCACTCGCATCAAAGTCGACGCCGTTCAGCTCTCTCTTAAAGACGTGTCATTCTGGTACAAAGATCTCCAAGCTTCTGTCCTTTCTCCCGGGTCTTTCAGCGGTCGCCTCGCTCTCACCCTTCCGCCTCAAGGTGTCTCCCTTGACCTGAAGGTCCGCCTCATTCCTCACACTATCCCCTCCTCCTCGCCCGAGTCTCGTGCTGCACGCGGACATTTCCATGTCGTCGAATACGTTCACGTGAGTATTAGTGAAGACGTTCAACTGGAAGTCAAGGAATGTAATCATGCCGTTCTGCTCGCGATGTTCAAACCCATTTTCGTCTTACGCCTTCGCGATGCCTTGGAGAAGACACTCGCAAATCAGGTACGCGCGACGATTGAGTGGGCAGATGCGGTGGCATATGACGTTGGTCGTCGAAAGGAGGTATTTGAGGATACAGGCGCCGTAGGAGGTGGAGCGTCTCTGCTGGCTGCTATTTGGAGCGAAATTGGACGACTCAAGCGGGAGAGCACGCAATCAGAGACGAGTGTAGACTGGCACGCTACCGGAACAGGTGTTGTCGTCGAACAGGGCGGTGGGGATGTACAGTTCGCTATGGGTGCGGAGCCCCAGATTCTGAGTGGGGATAAGAGGGGTCCTGCTGGTACGGCTTCGGAGCCACTTGCGAAGCGCGTTGAAGGAGCTGTTCAGGATGCCACTGGTGTCAACGTCAGGGAAGTTGCGGGGCATGTGCGGGAGCCCAATGTTAGTGGTGTCAAGGCGCAGACCAAGCAGGCAGCCGGGCATGTCCAGGAACAAGTCAAGGATCTTGCCAGAGATGGCAGAAAGAAAATACAGACGTTCCAGAAGGCCATCGAGGCAAAGAAAACTCAAGAGACAAGAAAACAAGGTTGGCGGTCGGACGCGTTCGACGTTTGATTGATCTTGAGTTTTTTGCTCATGTCCCTGATTCGTTCTTGTGGTTAAACTTATATGTTCGTTATAATTGAATATATTTCGTCCTTCTGTTCATGGACCATTTACATCCATCAGAAATCAAGATATTCTCTCGGTTGAATGTGAGGGTATTCTGAGGATAATTCGAGGTTTATTGAGAGTCAACTGAGGAAAAAGTCCTCACAGGTATCCATTCTACAAAATCTAAATTTCCATATTTTCTGCTGATAATGAATCACGTTGGGGTCTTCATCATGTTGGTGTGGAAAATTTCATTAGAGATTGTAGGTACGCTGCTTACTCTCGTTTTGCCTTTCCTACCGCCTTTCCAAGTGCCAGTGGCAATAGAACTATCCTCATCTCAAATGTATTTTGAACTGGAAATAGTATTGTATCACAAGATTTCTGGATACTCACTTTGTTGGCAAGAAAAACGAAGAACGGGGATAAGTACTAGTAGATTGTACAGATCAAGTTGGAGGCTGCATGATCATCAGCATACTTGTTTGTTACTTCAAGTATATGATCAGTTGGAGAGAAGTTGTCTCTTCAATACCATCAAATAAAGCGCTATAAGTCGAAAGTCCGAAAAAGAGTGGATGCGGATGAAGGCTTTGTTGCTGGCGAAAAGACTTTCTATCCCTATTTCTTAATCAACGTTGGGAGAAGGTTAATTATCAAAAGAATGAACCAAGATTATAGAAACAGTGCACGAGGGGGTGTCCACTCATTCCGCTGAAGCTGCGCCGAATAATTATTATGGATCATATACTACAGCAACAAAAGCGATGAATGGCAAGAGAGCACAGGAAGACATTGTATTCATCCCACTTCAGATGACCACCTGGTTAGCATGATGGTTAGGACTTGACTCGTGGCATGTATTGCGAAAATACATTTCATCCTGTATTACCTCAACACCACCCCCGGCCTCCTCCTTATTTATGCCAGAGTAATTTATCATGGAGAGAGGGAGAGTCAAATCAGGGGTGCAAGTAGCAAAGCAGGAAAACGATGATTTCCAACCAGATAAGAATCCAATGAGCGATACCGTAGAATTACGCAGATTTTCTAAAGAAAGCGTCCAGTGAGACTCAGACATAGGTAGATAAGTCATGACAACTCAGATGTCCAAAGGATGCGAAATCAAATCAAGAAATTACACTATGTAGCTCAGGTAGATTTGTCCATGTCGTGCTCATGCAAATTGTTTGTCAACCCATTGGCGAATTTGGGCCAGAACCTCACGTTTGACTGCCAAAGGGAGGGAGGCTGTCCATCAGTGGGGTTAATACGGCTAGGTAAACTATGAAAACTTGAAAAGAATTTGCTCACTGTGCGCAATAGGGAAAAATTCATCATACAAGGTCTGGAAGGACAGAGACTTCATTTCTCGGGCGCGTTCTAAGTGCAGATGGTAGTTGAGTATAAGTAACATAGAGGAAGGAATGTCCAGACAAACCTTTACTGCGATGACGCAGATCGTCAGACCATCCCGCTTCGTTGAGCTTTGACATAAGAATAAGCCTAATTCTTTAAACCAAACATCAATGCTTAGCACGCGAGTATGTAACCGAGAAGCTCGTTCACCGATCCCACTCGCCACTGTCCACAATACGCTGTTGGAGCTGGGTATAGAAAGCATCAATTTCCGGAGGTGACGTCGGCATCACGGTAATTCAACGGAGATGCCAGCGTGCCTCTCGGGTAGCATGTACTACCCAGTCAGAGCTCCTGATGTACACTGGACCGGGTAAAGTTCAGCTTTAAGGAACTTCGAAGAGAAGAGCGATACATGAGAAGTCACGTGGTGGTGTGAAGCTCCTTACGTTTCCAACTTTTACACCTTGCACTCAACAACATTCTTTGCCATTATGTCTACCCCGGAAAACGACCCTTTCTATTTGAGGTACGCTCTCTCGCCCTGGATTACTCATTTGAATGCTCTAACCTGGTAATTTGCAGATATTAGTGCGTTTTTATCTGTCACCTTGAAACTTTAAACTTTTCTGACCGATGCTGATTGGTGTCTTGTGCAGTACTGGCCACTCGGGGAAGCATGGGCACGAATTTCTTGAGTTTGAATACTCTCATGGCCGCCTTCGATATGCGAACAATTCCAATTACCGTAACGACAGTCTGATTCGTAAAGAAAGTCAGCGTTAACATCACTTCCCAAATAACGCTTCATCTCCTGACCTTTACCGTCTTCAGTGTGGATTGGGCCTCTAGTCGTCAAAGAGCTCAAGCGGATAGTTGAATCGAGCGAGATTACCAAGTACGTTTATCAAACTGTTGATCGAACAGGTTCCTGATTTGATTCGTATACAGGGAAGACGATACGAACTGGCCGAAAAAGAACATAGTTGGAAAACAAGAGCTTGAAATTCGAATTGGAAGCGATCATATTGCATTCGAGGTATTTTTACCATAAAAACAGGTTCTCCGTCCCTAAATGCCATCCCTGTTTCGCAGACAGCGAAAATTGGTGCTCTAGTGGACATTCAAGATAGTGAGGACCCAGAGGGTCTTCGTGTCTTCTACTATCTGGTGCAAGATTTGAAGGTGAGTATCAGAGATTTCGTGCATGGAATGGAACTTACGTTCGACTTACTCTTTCTTCTAATAGTGCCTCATTTTCTCGCTTATATCTCTCCACTTCAAGATCAAGCCTATATAATGATTTTTGTGTAATCTGTGCCTGTAAATGTTATTTTTGTCGAAATGCGGATATTATGACGGTTCGAGGTTGCCTTTTCCAATGTTAGTTCTTTGTATCATCTTTGAAGAATGTAGCTTATGTATCGTTGCGACTCCGCTAGTCTTATCCGCTGCTTTCCACCGCCGTCAAGAATGCCTGCAGCTTGTGTCATGGGTATGCATCTTCGACTTTGATCATTAGTGCTTTGGTTTTGACACTTGCCTTCCAGCTGATTTCCATTGCTTTGAATATATCTGTTTTCCGTTTAGAGTTTGTGATATTGAGAAATGAATTGAAATCCTGATACCAGTGTGAGTACAGTTACATAAGAGGTTGTAAACTCTCTTTGCCCTGGTCATTACTCAGTAGCCTCTGAGTAAAATGATACAGGGGGGCCGACAGCTTTGACATACTGCTTTTGTTTGTTCACACAAGGATCTTCGTTAGGATACTCAAGTTATCCTCGACCACATCTTGCTGAAACTCCTTAGCTTGTCATGTCTCTTTGGAATTAATCGAATCTATCTGAAACACACTTGACCTCCCTATCCATGACAAGCGATGCGAATAGTGAGTTCCGTATTCCTAGGCAGGTATAATTCGCATTCTATGAAGATACTACTGCAGTATCGGCCCGAAGAACTCACAGATTTCCTCTTACAACAACGCTTAATGGAACTAGGAAAACTTCAGGTGACATCAAATGGTAAAAGTATCTGATTTTTAGAAGTTCCACGCTGGGTTGAAATTCAACGAGGACATTGAAGAAACTATGTTACTGTCCTAACTAACCAATGAAGCTCGTAGTGGTAACACTGGAAGAGGAACCACCATCACAAGCGCCGGCATCGTTGTAACCGAACACGTTTTATTCGGTCGGGCGATGGAGCACGTCTCCGCAGCATTTTATCTCGATCTTATCTTGTCATACTTTCCTTCCACTGATATCTTTTTCAAGCTGCCTGAGCAAAGCATGGTCCCCATATATATTTATATCACGCATAAGTACAGAAACTGCGGTAGTCACTATTTGGAACACCAGGGGTACCATAAAACGGGATTGACAAGATTTCGCATATCTATAACCAGATCCCTTCAACCTCGTTATCGAACCCACACGGATGGCCCGTGCGCATGGAATTGCATTGGGCTCTCTTCAGAGTCTTGAGAGTATTTCATCTCCGACGCTTCCACACCCCCTAGAAAATTACTGACCTCGGGCTAGGTCCGTGCACTCGACAAGGAGAAATGCCAAAGTAGTTCATGATCTCCTGTCCGCTGAAAAATGGACTTACCCTTTGAAACTTGCATCCCCAGAAATGCTTCGGGGTAGTTTTCACCTTCTTGGTATATATTCTAATTCTAATAACCTTCGCAAGAGGCCGCTGGCCTCATGATACTTTGAACTCACTAGAGTTCAGTCGACAAAATCCATCTGGGCTTGTCCTAATTCACAGCGCTAACGAACGGACGATATGGAATTTGGACAAGTTCAAGGCTCATCCTGTCGAGCAATACTCAATCAGCCTCCAGGACATTGAATATTTTTCAACGGGTATGAAGGAACTCAATGGAGGAAGTTCTACTGAACGACAATGACACGCCCTCATGTATGCATCAATTGCATTCAAGTACATACATTGAACTGAATATAACGGCACATAACATTTTACAGCATACAATACAAGGCAAAGAAAGATCATGGCAATAATGCTAGTGAAATGAGCTGTGAATCATACTGCAAATTGATCAGTGCACATAACGAGCAACATTAGTCGACACTAACATTGATGATGATGAGGCTGTGGTAACTCATGATACTGCTTAAGCTCCAAAACCATAAAGAGTACGGCCCGAACGCTTGAGGGCGTAGACGACATCGAGAGCGGTAACAGTTTTACTGAGCGGGATGATCAATATAATAATGACAACAAGAAAGCAAGTGCTTACCGTTTAGCATGCTCGGTATAAGTAACAGAGTCCCTGATGACATTCTCCAAAAAGATCTTCAACACTCCACGGGTCTCCTCGTATATGAGTCCGGAGATACGCTTGACTCCACCACGACGAGCAAGACGGCGGATAGCGGGCTTCGTGATGCCTGAGTAGGCAGCGTCAGCAAACAGGACAAATATTACCCGCGTCAGTGGTCATAATGAGGGGGAACATACCCTGGATGTTATCACGCAGAATCTTGCGATGACGCTTGGCTCCGCCCTTTCCTAGACCCTATGTCAATGAGGATAAGACGTATGAGCGCGTTATACATGGCATGTAGGGGCATGACTTACCTTGCCACCTTTTCCGCGTCCAGACATTGTTGCGTTTAAAAGCTGATGAAAATGGAAGTCTTGAAGTGTTGTTGAGAAAGCACGAGGCTGATGGTGGTTGTGGTTAGAAAACAAGTTTGTTGATCGTCAGGCGCGCTTAATTACTGTTGTTGCGCGGCTGTTTGCATCTATTGACGTGGTTGCACGTGTATGACGCGTCTCCATCTTATCTTATCACAATATCTAATATCCTCTGGCGTTTGAAAAATTTGGGTGTATGCTTCGACCGACATTAGCATTACTCGTCAAGTCAAAGCCATCTTCTACTGCATGGCTTTCCCGACAATTCTCTGATCCATACGTTAAGCAGCGTCTCTCCGACCCCCATTCCTACCGATCTCGTTCCGCATTCAAGCTTCTTGAAATCGATGATAACTGGGGTAACTTTCTCACGAAATCCGACGTCGACACTGTCATCGATCTCGGTTCCGCACCAGGAGGGTGGAGTCAGGTAGCTGCTCAAAAGCTGGGATGGTATCAACCCAATCCAGAGCCCCCGATCGGACTGACATACCAGCCGGATGTGACAGGGAGCAGAAAGAATCGGGGTTTAGAAAAGCTCTCGTCTTACGATCCACTTAACATTGACGATATTACCGAAAATGAGCCGAGGATGGGTCGAGGAACCATCATTGCCATGGATCTGTTGCGAATGCAGCCGATTCACGGTGTTCACTGCATTCAAGCAGATTTTCTTTCTCGAGAAGCAGAAAAGCTCATTTGTGGCTTGTTAAGCGTTAATGGTAATCCTGAGGCCAAAGTTGACGTGATTCTATCCGATATGGCTGCAAATACATCTGGTAACCACACCGTCGACATTGAGTCGAGCCTCGATATTTGCCATGCTGTGCTCAACTTTGCAACGCGATACCTACGAACTGCACAAGAAATTGGCCGACCACGTGGAGGAGTCCTTCTGTACGTTTCATCACATTCCGTCTGTCTCTCTACTGACTCGGACATCAGAATAAAGCACTTTCAAGACCCCTTGCTGCAGGAATTCCGCAAGAAACGACTTGAACCGCTCTTCAACGATATAAAATTCATCAAGCCCGACTCCAGCCGCTCCGAATCGAGCGAGGGTTACTTCTTATGCCAAGGTTGGCGAGGAATCCGCTAGACACAGTCATGTCTGTCCAAGGCGGGCAGGGCATCCGAGCGTGTGCCTCGTCAAGCACGGGAAATTGTCATCCGCAGCTGGGAGCGACAAAACTAGGGTGACGACAAAGCCCTGCGTGGGAAAGTACACATAAATTGAGCTCTGGTCATACACTTGTTGTAAGCACTGGGATCACGAGTCTTCGAATACATCGTCTTTCCGTAATTTTTATCCGGAAGCTCATGTGTTCTTTTCCCAAAAAAGCTCGCCATTCAGTGTGTCTTTTGTCAACTGATGAACAAGAAAGTCAAGACCTTTGGGCCCATGACTTGGAATTCACTGGCCGTTTCCGTCGTCATGTTTGCTGTCGGCTGTTGATAGCTAGCTCCCTTGTCGTCTTACCATATCCATGGTTGCGGTAGAGAAAACGTCACTAAACGATGCCACTAAGACACAGTCCTCGAACGAGACTCCATCAATAAACCCTGATCCCCCCGATGGAGGATTACAGGCATGGTTGACCATTACAGGTGGTTGGCTTATCTATTTTTGCGGCTTGGGGTACGTGATTATCTCTGCTGTGTTGCAATAATGGCTCCCATTTAGTGTAGGTTCTTCAATTCCTTCGGGTGGGTTGCAACCCAAAGTCCATGTTTACTTGTGGACTGATAATCTAGTCTTTTAATAGTGTCTTTCAAGGTGTGTCGTGCTGCAATTATTGTTCCTCTCTCGGGAGTCAAAGATGACTTTCAGACTTCTATGTACGAGAATTTCTAACGAACGAAACTCCGTCCAAAATCGCGTGTGTCCTGTTTTATCGTACCTCAATCCAGAACTCAAACAATAACTCTCGCCCAGCTGGATTGGCAGCTTTGAGATCGCGCTTCAATACCTCCTCGGCATCCCCGTGGGGATGGCCTTTGATGCTGGTTACTTGTACGCTTCTACCATTTTCTCAGAGTTCTGGATGTCATTTCTCTGCAGCCATCACCTGATGATCGGCGGCTCTATAATATACTGCTTCTCCCTCTTTATGGTGTCCCTCGCCCATCCCGGGCAATACTACCAAGTATGCTTCGCAGCTTCATTAGTCCAGGCTGTGTGATTTGCCAATTATATAGATCTTCCTCGCCCAAGGTGTAGGGATGGGCCTTGGGCTTGCCATGACCTTTCTTCCTCCAATATCTGTCGTTGCGCACCACTTCAAGCGACGGCGCAGTTTCGCTATCGGTATCTTGACCTCTGGTATTCTGTCCTCTACTTTCTTGTCAAATGACTGACGCACACTCCAATGAATACAAGGCGCTTCCATTGGCGGTCTCGTGTTCCCCATCATGCTCAACAAACTCATATTTGGGCCACAAGGTTTTGCGCTTGGAGTGCGTGCCACAGCGGCTACAATTACCGGCCTCATGATCATTGGAAACATGTTGATGCGTACGCGGACGCAGTCAACACGAGCGAAAGATACTGGAATGATGCGGGTGCCCGTGAAGACCCTATTTCTGGATATTCCATACATGGTGTTTGTCTCTTCGTACGTTACGTCCAGCCGAATTACTTGAAATAAAAAGAAAATTGACGCGTCACTCCAGAGGTGTATTTTTGACCTTGGGCATTTTCTATCCCAGTCAGTAGATCAAACACACAATTGTGATCAAGGCGACAATACTTTCCCTTTAGTATTCTACTTGCAACTTTTCTCGGTCAAGCATGGAATAAACACGAATCTTGCATTCTATGTCGTTAGGTCCTCCATCTCATCCTGTGGTACTTTAATCACCCTCAAAACATAGGTTTCGTTTATTAATGCGGGTGGACTATTCGGGAGGCTGATTCCGAACTTTCTCGCGGACAAGTTTGGGAGCTACAACGTGCTTATACCTGCGTCCTTCGTCTGTGCGGCAGTCGTATTTGCTATATTAGGTATACGCAATGCCGCTGGTGCAATCATTGTGGCGCTACTATATGGAGCAATGAACGGTACTCGTCAGTGGTTTCCTTTCTCTGTTTAGGTCCATGTGGGCTGATGACGGGAGACGCAAAATAGACACCTCAGTGACTCCCGCGGTGCTATCTGACCTCTCTACCAACATCAGTGAAGTTGGGTGAATCGTATATCCTTATTTTATTGGTGTATAGAAGTTCTAAATCTAAAATAATTGCATGGTAGGGTCCGTATGGGGATTTACTTTACTTTCATGGGTTTGCTCTTGATCTCGTCTCGTAATATTGATCTTCTGATTGCTTATATAGCGGTTCCCGCACTCTTTGGACAGCCTATCAGCGGTGCTTTATTGACTGGACGGTTCATTTGGTGGCGTGCAACCGTGTTCAGCGGAAGTTGCCTCTTGGCAGGTGCCATTCTAATGGTGTATAGTCGGTGGTTATTCTTAAAGAAAGAGGGCAAGGGACAAGGCATCTTTCGTCGCATCATGCGAGCGTCACCTGTTGCGACAGGATGAAACGGGGCAGAAATGGATTGAGATACACATCACAAGGAAAGTCGACACCAAAGAATCGCTGTGAAATGGTTCTTTTTTTCCCTCCTATTACACCTATTGGGGCAGTGCCCATGTCGGGTGGTCTCTACGTATCTACAACTTCCTATATACTTTTCCTGTCGTGTAGATCGCTATCTATGGGCTGCTTCGCAGCTTCGAGGCGTGCGCCCGGATCTGGGCTCGGTGCAATATTAAGCTTTCGTGAGGCGTGTTTATCTAAGAATTAGGTGCGGGTTAGGTATATATGTAGGGCCTTGTGCCCGGCGGTCGGTGTTCCGCCTGTCTTAAGCGCGTGTTTATCTAAGAATTAGGTGCGGGTTAGGTATATATGTAGGGCCTTGTGCCCGGCGGTCGGTGTTCCGCCTGTCTTAAGCGTCTTTGCGATTTTTTCCTGCATTGTTTCGCTTACCCTCGAACTCTTCGGTCATGGTCAGATTTCCATAGGTTCTTTCGAATCGTTTCGTCCCGTGGATGAATGTGAAATGGTTATTGGCTCATAGGACATGATAGAAGAACAGGAACAATGAATGAACTTTACTGTGGCTAAGAAGTAAAGGCTAGTGGCGCACGCTATGGTTCGCGGTAGACTGACATGAAATGCTGCAAAAGGATACTGGAATAAAAAAGAAAGTAGACTACATATACTGGTAAATGCAGAAGAAGAATTACTGTAGTTAAGCGGAAAAGAGGTACCCAGTTATACCTTGGTCAGCCCAACCGTCTTGCTTCGCGCTAGACCTCTCCGAATCGGATGTTGTGTAGAAATGTTTTGATTTCTCGCGATTGAAAAGCCGATATAGAGGCGATCCGCCGCAGCGCTGGTCGACGAAGATATAACCGGCAACACCCTTGCTCTTAAACCCGAGCTTATTGATGGCGTTGTCACGCTCGCCTGAGCTAGTGGTATAAAGGTAATCGTTGGTCTTGGGCTTGTAGAGCGCGTAGAGGGGGGTCGTGGCAGAAGTGTCGAAGGCATAAAAGAAACCCACGAGGTCATTCGTCGGGAAAGGAAATGGAAAGTTCCCGGGTCGGATGAAAGGAATAGCTTTAGCACGCCTGGGACAACGGTTAGATGATCCACCGCTTCCCCCACCGCTTCCCCCACCGTCTCCTCCTCCGCCACTGCTCCCACCGCCACCGCCACCACCACCACCACCCCTTCCTCCGCCCGCACCTCCCCCATTTCCACCGTTAGCGCCACCCTGCCCCCCTCCTCCTCCCCCGCCATTGTTACTCGGGCTAGGACCCCCACTTCCGTAACCGCCGGGCTGTCCAGGCTGTCCAGGCTGTCCAGGTTGTCCGCTTTCTCCACCTGGGCCTGTACCTGGTTGCCCACCTTGACCGGGCTGGCCAGGCTGTCCAGGTTCGCCCTGACGAGCCTTGAAAATGGTTGAATATAGGATCGAGGCCTCAAACAATGCTTCTTACCTCAAGCTTATCGCGAACGGCGAAATGACGTCTTTCAGGCGAGGATTCAGCCACGCCGGCAAGAGCACAACCGACAAGAGTGGATAAGAGTATGAGATTGAGTTTCATATTGGCGGGATAGAAGGGCGACCGAAAGTTTTGAGAATTTAACGCTTCCTTTTAGGCACGGAAAAGGAGTCCAGGATGTATATAGAGAGCAAGACCTATGACGCATAGACTTCACGGAACTTGGAGACGAAGATATCTCGAGGTCATCGGTGAGCTAATTCCGTCAGATTGCACATGAAAATCCTCGAGGCGCAGCATAATGACGAGGGGCAGTCACTAAAAGGTTTCTAATTTATTTTTGGACGTGTCTGAGGGATTGAAAAGTTTGTCTGGTGATTGTATAGTTTTGAACATCGCGGCCAATTTCAGCCGCCCAACCGTCACGATCACAACCAATCTTGCGTCAACATTTCACTGCAAAGGCAACCCCTATTCATCCGAAATCATCTGCAAACCAAACAAGAATAGATGATAAATACGAACTAAATAACATGAGAATCCTACAAACTCGAGGTGCGCGAAGAGTTAAGATTTATGGTGGACAGTGACCTCGGACGATAATACATTATCAGCTCAGAGCCCTGCTTCCAAATGTACTGTCGAACAACGGCCAGGCTCATGTTTAGGTCCAATACCACATCGTTACACAAGATTTCAATTTCGTTTTCATCTCGAGGTTTCATCCGCGGGTTCTTTTGGAGTGCCTCTGGAGACTCCACTTTAGGACGAGACAAGAGCTTTGCAAGTTTTTCTTGAACCTTGTGAACAATAATTAGGAGAAGTCTTTCATATACACAATTTCATACTCACGTGAATGACGAGCTTGCGAACTCGTAAATAGCGACTAGAAGTAAGCTTTGATTGAGTGCTAATGAAGCGTCAGCATCCAATTCACGATAAGAAGAAGAAATATTATACGTATTCAGAAGCTCAGGTAGATGATCCCCTGCATCTGGCATTGGACATGGCAGCAAGACAAAACTGATTTTCTGGATAGGAGGCATGGCTGGTATCTTGTTAAGTAACAGATATTCCAGCAACCACAAAGGCATAGCCCCTTCCAGGGCCCGAACATCATGTTTAGTACTTGCCACGGTCCCACGGTAGATGGTCATGTAACTGGGTGCAGCTTCTTCCCATATCTTAATCATGGTATCGGGAGGCATAGCATATGTCGGGGCCTCAAAAGAAGGTGGAGGACTGATTGGGCTGGATAGGATTGCTTGCGTTGGCGTTTTCGCTATGTCCAACTCAATCGTCCGAGCCTATAAAATTGTGTTTTTCACTAGAGAATAAGCTAGCTCGTATTCTAGACATACCTCCGGGACAGTCGTCAGCTCGGCCGAAGGAACAAGCGAGCCTATATGAGGAGAGCCAGAGGCTTCATTGAGAGGTCGTCGGGGCTTCCCGAGGTTCTTCAGGCGACCCATGATACCACCTTGCGCCGAACTTGAGTTGTCCAGTTTACCTCCCGAGGAAAAGTCATCAGGAGAAGCAGGAACTGTTCCTTGTCCTAGAGCCGAAGATGATTGGCGTCCACGTATAGCGGAGTAATTACTAACACTAGCATTACTAGTCGGAAGTGGTACAGTAAGAAGTTCGCTTTCATCAGCGGCAACAATTATGGGAAGGCTCAATTCCCGAGTATGAAGAGGAATCAGAGAAGCCGACAAAGGTGATGACCGTATGGGCGGCGCTGCCGTAGGTGGTAAAGCCGGAACCATATGTTGTGACTGTATGACGGTGCTGGCTTCCGGCATCCTGCTAGCTCTGCTTAAACTCGGATTAAGTATCCCATCAGGTGGACTATCGCCTTCTTCCTGCTCTCGATGCATTCGTTGTTCCTCGCGGATGAACCACAAAAATAAGTTCCGAAGGACCCACTTACCAAGGTTTACTATGCCGATATACATTAATATTCGAATTTACGAGGGAAGGCAAAAAGTACATACTCTTCGATTCATCATTGAATCGCCGATCATTCGCATAACCAACCTCATCAGCATAGACTTCTGCTTCAAAGCATTTCTCCGTCAAGTGCACCGTCAACACACCTGCCTTCGTGTCCGCCGTCGCCCACTGTGAAACCACTGCTTCACCTTCAATTCTCTCTCTAACAGCCTCCAGCACCTCTCTGGGACTACGTTCCTTCTCGCCCCCGCTTCCACCTGCCCAACTCCCAGTATGACTGATCGATGCCACGTCTTCCCTCGAAAATCGACCTCGACACAACCCGCGCACAATATCCCACACCGCAACCTCTCCTGATGTGTCAACCGTAAGCGCATGTACCCTGTCATTCAGTATCATTGATCGCACGAGTCCATGCTCCCCAACGAGAACATCCTCAGGTTCTGCTTGCAATGGAATCGCATCACTTGCAAGCTCACGCTCCTCGTAATCCGCACGAGCGGTGCTCATTGGATGCACAACGTCCTCCGCTTTTGAACCCTGCAACGAAGACTTCTTGAATGTCGAAAGTGTTGACGAGCGAACTGGTGCCTGGCGCGGCACTGACTTGATCGATGCAGCTGAATAAAGCGTCGCGACCTCAGAATCTCGTCCTCGCCCCGACGAATATGTGAACGCCTCGTTAGGTGATATGAGCCGCACGAGACTTTCGAAAGGAATACCGTAAAGGTAGGTGTCGTCTCTGTCAGATGGTGGCAGCCAAGTATCAAACGATAATGATTGCATGGAAGGTGCCATGGAGCCGCTTGGACCATGCGCGCTGGAAGGCCGAGTGCTCGCCTCCGAGTGGAATTGGCTGGTAAAGGGTGAAGGAGATTCATTCCTCACATAACGATTTCCATCAAGTTCAAGAGGTGCGTTAGATGACGCTCTGACGGATCGCCGCCGGGGAACAGACCAACGCTTAATATTTGAATGACCTGACGCTGTCCACAAGAGGTTGTCATCCATGGCAACAATTTTGTTGATTCCGTCTGATGAAGGCGTAGAGGAATCCGCATCTTGGCAGAGCAGAATACACTCGCCCTCGGATACATCTGAACAATCCTCCACATCAATCTTGCACACTAAACCTGATCGATCCCCAGAATAGAAGATCTCTAATGTAGGGTGTGAGGAGTGAAGCGACCAGACAGACTCCGTGTGGTGGGTAAACGTATGCAGACACGTCTGTGTAAACAGTGACCAGAGTTTAATGGATGCTGAGACAGGGTCAATGTGGGCCAATAACGATTACGAAACACTCACCATCTGCGGAACCAGTCAACAGGTACTTCGCATCGTCCGACATCAATATAGCACGTATATTGTCAGTATGGCCCACCAGTTTACCGGTGCGCTTGCCCGTTCGTGGATCCCATAAACGAACAACACGTTCTGGAGAGCCGGAAGCAATTGTAGTGCCAAATGGATCAGCAGCTATGGCATAGATAGAAGACTTGGGTGCATTGGTATCAGGAGGATTGAACGTAACAAGCGGGTCGACTTGACCTTCACGCGTGAGATCCCAGAGTTTGATGGTGCGGTCAAAGGATCCAGATGCCACCCAATTTTGTTCCCTGCTGTGAGTCAGGCAGCGCACATAGTCGGTATGTGTTCCAATGGTAATGGGATTCGATAAGTCGGCCAAATGAGGACTCCAAGCTTTGACGGTGCCGTCTGACGAAGCAGAAATAACTGTGGGGTGTTAGGTCGCATCCGCGTCATGAATCGGAAGCAGAGAAGCTTGCCCGTCTGTTGATTATTGCACAATAGTATATCATTGATCCAGTCCGAGTTGATTTGTGCACATTGTCGAAATGAACTTGGCTAAGCCGAGAAAAAGGGAGAACAAGTTACGAACAGCCTCTTTTGCGATGACTGAGTATTCACCTTGCCGGGTTTATATGCAACCAAATCAGTCTCCCACTGGTTCTCATATGGTATAATTTGCGAGTTGATCTTCTGACGTCGTCTGGGGTTGATCGGGACGTCCCCTAGTATGTCACCATCACTCTGAACCGAGTCATCAATCTCCTCATCGTCCGCCCATCCTGTCATTGCCTCCCAATCCCTTCGCCTCAAATTATCATCCTTTGGGGCCTTGCGTTTCTTCATGGGTATCCCCAGGTCATACGAAATAACTAGACCATCACGTCCCGCCGAATACAGGATCCCTTCCGGTGTCGCACGGCCAATGAGCTGCGTAGACGTGTCTAGCGCTAGCGACGAGATCCCTAGCCTATGGCGAGGATGCTTGTTGAGCTTCGGGGGTTCTGTCTCGGTTGACTTTTGCAGTGGGATGAGCAATGGCCCCGTTGATCCCAGTCGCGATGTTCCATGAGGGGGGAGACGAAGACGAGGAACAGACTCTGCTGGTGTGGGGATCACATATGATACCCGCCTTTTTTGCTGAGCCATTCCCATCTACAGAAACAAGATTCTAGTTTTCATCAGTTATATGTGTAATCTCAAGAGGATTATGATAGAATCTGATAGAATGGGAATCTACAGTAATAATAACAACACCAAATTTGGGATTGATCCTTTTCCCCCAATATCTGCATACTTGAGATCTCTCTTCCAACTACATCGGAGCTTGTCACTGATCGAGTTATGCCCACACTCAAAACACACAGAGGCGGTGCTCCGGTACCGAAATGACTCCGTTGAATATGTACGCGTTCTCTCTTAGTAGCCTTTTGACCTCTCTCGAGACACTTTCAATGGATAATACCATACTGCAATTCTCTCTCTTCACAGATTGCATCGCAAAACGAATTTTTTCTCTCTCAGAAACGCAGCGACAGATTGAGGGCTCGACAGAACTAGACGAGTTCGTTTCGTACCTCGCCATAGAATCATGGTCAACCCTTCCAGAGTCCCTACGTACCGCGACATATGAGTCGCGTGGATTTCTTCCTTGCGATATTGATGACATACGCCTCGACAGCACTTCGGTCGCATTCACAGACACCTTGGTCTCATACGGATTCGCTTCGGACTCCAATGACGCACTCGGGCTCCTGAAGAAAGTTATTGTGGACTATATTGCGTGTGCGTGCGCCCCTCCTCCCACTTGGTCTTCAACACGAACAAAGGATTGCGAGATATGTGAACGCGAAGTTCCTTTGACGTATCATCACCTCATTCCTCGATCTACACACGTGAAGGTTCTCAAGAAGAAATGGCATATCGAATCAATGCTTAACTCTGTTGCATGGTTATGCAGGTACATGGAGTATTTTCAAATTCTATGTAGATGGAACTCATGTCTCTTCTAGACCGTGTCATTCAGTAGTTCACAATGTCACCACCAATGAAGACTTGGCACGTAATTATTTCACCGTGGAACTCCTTCTCGAGAGGGATGATATCCAGAAATGGAGAAATTACGCATCAAAGCAGCGGTTTGGCGTTCGACGAGGGTAAAAGGAGTTCCTTGATTGCGCTTGTGCTTACGAATTGAGGTACTTTCTAATACTGTCATTAAGTGTGCTCAGATCTCTTACCTTTCCTTCTGCGGCTGGCGCATAGATTCCTTTGTGACCTTCTTTGCACACTCTTTAAGTATAGGAATAGGGATGGTACTCTCGAGGTTCATAACAAAGGATGTTTCTTTCTAACGCAACAATCCAAAATTAACGCCACATCTAATATATGGCAAACCGATACTTTCTGCCATGCTATGTTCTACATTCTCACTGAATGCGCTCCAAATACGAGCAAGTTGATCAAGATGATCTTGCTTTGTCAAGGTTCAAACAGATTTCAAACACCGACTGCCATCATGCCTGATGCTCTCCCCCCGAGAAGACGAAACAACTCAAATCGTTCAGCGTCAATGGCCAATTTGCCTGCTCCGCAGACATCGAAACCTCTGAAACCGGTCTCTCCACCCCTTTCCAATACGCGTCTCAATCGACTCATCTATCTTCTGATACTGCTCACGACTCTTTTGAGCGCATATTACTCCTATCGTGTTGTCCAACTCAAGAAAGAAGTGGGAGGATGGTGGAGTCTGGCTCTTGGGCGACGTATACCACACACGAATCAAGACGAAGTTTCACCTCTTAGGAACCTTCGGAAAGGGAGAGCGGCAGCGTCACAAATTGATGAAGAGACTGTAGAAGATCGGATTAATGCATTGGCACAGGCTCTCGGGATGCCCTCGAAGGATCTCGCATCGGCAATTGCTGTTGTTGTTAAAGAATATGTTTCACCTGCGAGTATTTCTTCCATTGTGGCCAAGGAGAGTGGGACGGCTGTACGAGCAATGCTTCAAGGAGAAACATCGGAGACTGATGCAGACTCTACTGGAGTTGTAGGTGGTATAATGGGAGGGATGGACAAATTTGTCGGAATGGAAGAGCCTGTATGATTTTGCCTATCTATAATCACGAGTTGACATGATGTTAGCTGGGTTTTACAGTCAATACAACCCAATGTTTAGGAGACAGGGCGGTTCATTAGGACCCACTGAAATACTTGAAACCTCAACTTGACAACGGTTGTAATAGTTAAATAGATCTTCAATTATCTATTGGAAATCTAATGAGAAAGGATACTCCACATCAAACTGCTCCTTGTCCACAGTCCTGGCATTGGCAGTGATAAATCCAATTATCTCATTGTTAAGCTCTGTGTAGAGTCACCATACATAATGTGGTCTGACATTAACAATGACGACGCACCGTCGAGGGTCATAGGCTTTGTGCATTGCAATGAATAATGTTCTGAGTGCTCATGGAAAATTTGGAGGGTGGAAGGTAATGATGTTCCCTGACCGAGAAAGTATATGAATTCATCAAATCAAGAAGTACGGCTCAGCATAAGAACCTTCATGGATTACAGAAATAATAATATTGGCTCCACGGAAGTTTCTGACAACTTCTTGGGAAAATTGGCGAAAGAGGTGGGCGGAGGGAGCAGCTATTAGGTCCTATACCACCTGTCTATTCATTCACAGACGTAGGGTTAATGGCATATACAATAAAGTTAGGTCCATCTGCTGGAACCACTTTTCCAGTTTGCAAATTCAAATCATAGCTGAACCCCTTCACACTGCAGGGATTGGGAGATTTTTCGGGAAGAAAAACCCATTAGAAAGATGTCAAATAATTTCTAATTAGTTTTTCTCATGTATTACATAAAATTTATTTTGAGAAACAAAAAAGAAAAAGTTAAACAATTTCAATGCTTTTCCTTGAGGAAAACAATTTCTTTTGATTTTGATTTTTCCTAAGATACAGATAGAAAAAATGTTTCCAGTCTTTTTCTAGAGAAAAACATAATGTTTATCTTAATGTGTTCCTTTGTAAACACTTGTCATATTTCTTTCAAGTAATTCTCGGGTAAAATCCTTGGTTTTATTAGAAAAATTTAATGTCTTCCGAGTTTTATCAGAAAAATTTAATTTCTTCCAAATATTTCTGATAAAACGAAGGATTTTACCTGAGAACTACTTGAAAGAAATATGACAAGTGTTTACAAAGAAACACATTAAGATAAACATTATGTTTTTCTCTAGAAAAAGACTGGAAACATTATTCATTTTTTCTATCTGTATCTTAGGAAAAATCAAAATCAAAAGAAATTGTTTTCCTCAAGGAAAAGCATTAAAATTGTTTAACTTTTTCTTTTTTGTTTCTCAAAATGAATCTTATGTAATATGCGAAAAAAACTAATTAGAAATTATTTGACATCTTTCTAATGGGTTTTTCTTCCCCAAAAATCTCCCAATTCCTACAGTGTCAGTTCCTTTTGCGTTTCATGATCCCTTAGCTTCACATTACGTCGTGGTTGAATACGCGCGAGATCAAGGACCTGGTCTGTGTATCTTCCAAAGAGTGGCCGTAATGCTGCTGGATGGTGCGCGAACCTGAGGGAAGGAAGGGAGGAATAAACTAGACAAGAGATCGCCTGCTTGAAGAAAATCTGCAACACGTGATCGATCGCTCAATCCCGAGCAGCCTATCTTATGTTTATTTATCTGGCTGAATAAGATTGCTCGATTCTGTTTTTGCGGAGTTTCGAAAACTTCCACGACACGCGGCAAACAGATCACCGTGGGTATCCTGTTCACAAGCAGTTCGCAGCGTTAGCTCAGACATGGTCTACAAAGTGGGGTTTAGATTTCCAAGAACTATGAAAGCTATTAAAATATTATATGACAGCTACGAGACAACTATTGCGAAGATACTAATATAGTCAAAAGCGACGAAAGCAAGGATCTGAAAAGAGGTGCCGAATCATAAAGGACTATGCCAGACTTCTGGTGAGAAATAGCTGGTGAGTTCCCATTCGTAATTCTTCTTCAGGGCAAAGGTCACATAAGTGTGAATTCCAGACTTTTCGTGGAGATAGCGGTGATTGCTGACGTTCATAGATCAGATGGATCCAATGAGAAGGCATTACAAAACTCACTAAGCAACCGAAACTTCTCTTGCTACCCAACCATGATCATGACGTCTCCTCCCATCAATGGCGTAGAACTTTTCTAGGGCTTCGGCGATCTCTAAGTCATTCGCACAATACCGTCTGTGATTTGAGTCAGTGATAGCTTCAGAAAAAAAACATTATTAATGACGAACGAGACCGGTAAGTACACCTTGGGGAGGATCATCTCGCTACCAGGAACCAGAGAATAATAATACAGAAGGCCTCTGGTAGGATGATCGGCACTGCGACGATAGTAGGTGTCATCACGGTTAGCATGATGCAGTCTTAGCCCTTCATCAAGATCGCAATTACTCCGTGAATGTGCGAATGGGAACAAGAGATTCCAGAGTGTCTCCAGACGCGTTAGAACGCGATCCATTTTCGGACAATCGAGTCTTCCAGCAAGAGTAAATGCGTTCCGCGCATCATGCCAGGAAGTTCCGTGCGATGGGCGACAGTACATCTGCAGAGTATATTGTCAGAACGCCAACAACAGAGAGGTTTCTGATTTACCTTAAGGCGGTTCGCCTCGTTAGATACACAATCCATTGAGAGAATCTGTAATCGGGGCTTGAAAAGCACATTTGACTCTTCTGCGTATGATATCATCATGTTGAGTGATTTGATTAAAGTTGGATCAAGGGTCGTAAGAAGGGAACGCAAGGGTTTGTAATCGACGTCCCAAAGTCGCATTTCAGAGGCTTGATTAGAGATTGAGGAATCGAAAGGCTGGCGGGCGCAAGGAATATAATATGCTTTCAGTACAATCTTCCCCGAACGTGAAAAATCGAATCCTTTGAAAGCATAGGATTGGTGCAAGTCATTGTCAGGGCAGATATCGTGCTCACCAACAAAGAAGCGTTTCAATTCATGGTCATCTGTCCCAGAATAGAGAAATTGTTCCGTGCTCATCGACCAGTCCAGCACTCCTTTGTCACAGTTCACAAGTCCAAGGCTGCCTTTTGAAGAGGTAAGATACCTGAGAACCTCACATCCTCGCAGTAGCCTTCCTGAACGTGGATCTCTGAAAATGACGTCAGCGTGCGCTCACTTAAAGTTCAATATAGGCTTACATGGGCTCAATGGCAAATCGCACCTGTCGACATGCGTTGCCGTCCTCGGTCTTGACATTACTGGGAATTACCCAACTTAGTTCCACTGGACTACCATCAAATGTCATGTAGGATGCAGGACCATTAGGTTCGAGAGGACCCATCATTCCGAGCACGCGGGCATATACAAAAGTGAGAAAGGATATTTGTGAGGCGATCGGGAACTCTGCGGCCTCCAGCATCGAAGCGAAAGGTCTCCCGAGTTTCCGCCAGAAGAACATTGACTGAGGTGACCGGTCAGGAAGTATCTGTGCAGGGATTGACTAAGGGTACAGCCGAAAGTCCATGAAAAAGCTTACTTTGGTGAGTTCATCGTAGATCGCCAGTCTACTGATTTCATTAACGCTCGTTGGTGGCTTAAGTTTGAAGTCTGAACCCAAGACTGAAGACACCGCTGCTTTGACATAGCCCTCATATTTTGACTTCGTACGTGAAGTCGTCGTCGAACCTTGAGGATTCACTTGAGCTGTAGAATGTGTCAGTATTGGTGTTTGGGTCAGGCATGTTCACGTACAAAAGAAACGTCGATCGTTGACGAGAGATTCCAGGAATGAAGAGATGGCCATCTTGAAGACGCAAAGAGGATTTGAGATACTCGAAATCGCGTTCCAAGTATGCTTTTAAGCGCATCCAGGCGAGGATAGCTATTCTGGCCTAGCCGGAAACGTTTCGAACCATGGCATATTTCCCAGGTATTGGCATGAATGCATCAGGGAAGAAACTCCAGGGATTGTTTCCATGCACCAGGAGTCGCGGGAGCACAATCTCGCTACACAATCCGATTGCCCCGCCACAGATTGGCACCTATTGGCACTGACATACGGCATACAGTGCAAGATCTCGCTCCGCGATCCGGTGGCTCGACACAGCATAGCGAGAACAAGATCACCGAGCTAAGCTTAGGGTCATATTCCCGGAAAAATCCAACAAATGTTCAAAATCTTCACATTGGAATGGACACACCTGTTGGCGTGGCGAAGCTTCTCTTTCTTAATCGGTCGAATCTGAAGGCCATGACGTACTCCGGCTCCGGTCCCTTCGCACTCCCATATGCTTCGTGAGCACAATTGGCAACGATTTTTATCTCATCTATAGGAAAATGGTCGGTTATATCAATGTCGCGGGAGCTCATAAAATCTTCCGAGTGCCTGCTTCTGATAATTGATCCAAGCATCGATCGTGACCCGGGAGGACCATCCCGTACATTGAAACCAGATCGAATATCACTTTGTTGTGACACTGTCCGAATACAGACGTTAAGGAACCGTGGATGAGATCAATGAATTTTTTCCATGCAGGAATATGTCATCAATCCTCTTGCTGTTCGTCACACGAGTTTTTTCCACTCCTCTCTGAAAATTTCGGTAGGAAGAGAAAATTTGAGTGAACAGCTTCATGAAACTGAGGCGAAACTGTTCCCCGGGAGGACACAGGCTAGCATAGGTATTTACGCATGTATGCATGCGCCTAATGGTAACCCTTGAGTGAGGTGAGATATTAGTACCATTATGTAGCCGGAACCGATGGACCTGGTGGCACGACTCGACTCGACGAATATTAGTCGCGTAATTCAAGCAAGCAACTTGAACGACTATGGACGCGAATGTGGACAACCCTGACACTAAAGACATCACAAATCAAGTTATGCCCTGGATAGGCAAACCTGACAGCTTCGGCATCTGATACCGTGAAGAGGTTTGGCGTACGCCAGAGACGCCAGAGCAACTGCCAAAGCTCCCGATTTCACGCGGTGACAACGGGAATTGTCATCTATTGGCATCTATTTGTACTTGGTGGCTCAGTATTTTCTTGGAAGCCGAAGTTATTCGAGCCGGCAACTAAAGGGCACCAGAACTGAAGGCACCAGGACAACACATACATACTTGGGTATGTATTCTAATAAATATCCATCAAAAAATCAGTGGAAAATTCCTACAAAATCAACGCAAAATTCCAGCTCAATGCGCAGGAGGGTTTGAGGCGTGTCTGTCTTCCACCTACCAACCTCCATGTTTGGAGAGAGGTGACCGCCAATGTCTTGTACACAAAGTCTATGAAGGCCATGTATATTTCGCCATGGTTATTTGTACGCTTCCTTATTGCAAGCACTGGCGTATCATTAGCACTAGATCGTCCATGTACTGATCAGGACGCATGTAACCGTCTACATTTATCTCCAAAACAATTTTGGAGATCCATTTCGTGGCCCGGGAACAAAGATTCGCACATTCTCTCGCTCGGCCGAATTGACATTTGCCTAGTAGTTAACAATCGGAGACACAGATCAAAATATCCAGGCCTTGATCTGCAACAGAGTTATTTGCTGGAGCCAACCTCAAAGTCCTCATCATAAGGCTATCAAAAGGTTAACGAAAATTTGAGCAGAGACATTTGGCATGGTACGCTTTAAGCTAGATCTGTTTTCGGTGTGCGTGAGAACACATATGGCACTGACGACAATAGCAAACTTCGATATCTGTTTTCTTAGAAACTTCAAGGATTCAAAGTATAGAAAAAGAATTTAGAATAAATGCCACCATAATCCACCATGACAGCGGCCTATCAACAACTCCGAGAGCCTGTTAGCCTTGTTGTCATGGCTGACGAGACTTCATTTCTCATCAAACTGGTCTAGAACGAGTATCATTAATAAGAGTTAAAAGCCCAAAGAAGAGGTCCACCACATATATGATGATTATGATCTTGTAAAGCACAAGTATAAGAACAAAAGATTGGCGAGATGAAGAAAAGGATTGCCTTGTAGGCACCACTTCCGGTAAAAATTAGGATGAGTTGAAGCATTCATGACAGGATATTATGCATTCTCTACGCCATTTCCAGTTAGGAGCAGGGCTTAGAATAATTCTTGATCGAATCAGCATTCAGAAGAGCCGTCAAAGGTGCCCTTCTTCGGAGAAGATATCATTCGTACCAGAGAAACGAGAAGAATCACACATCGTTCACCCGACCCGTCGAAAAGTCTGACGCTTCCGAGAAATCTACGAAAGGCGAGGAATCGGCGGATCTGACAAGCTGACAAGGCATGGGCCATTCTGACCCTACAAGATGCTAAGGAAATTTAATATTCGCTAGACTTTCCATGTCCCGTGTCCATGCGGATAAATTGTAAGATTTCGGTTGAGGGCCAAAAATGTGGCAGCTATGACTCAGGATGACGGTGAATGAGTCGAGTCCCTGACACCATTACTCGTACCTCCATTCTATGCGACCTCTTTGGTTTTGACATGAAATTTTGGATCTCACATGAGCTTGGAATAACCCAAGAAGCTTGACGCTGAGAGTTCACGAATGCTACATAACAAAGAGGTGGCGGTAGTAGGGTGGCGCTCTCGTTTGAAACTCAGCGATGGTCACGTGAGTCAAGAATTGAAGGAAGAAGGCAAATGGCTAATCGCGGACTACGATGAGCTCGTATCCTATTTTGCCCTCACGACCTGTTGCGCCTCACATACCGACAAATTGCTCTGATACTAGATGTAGTGCCCGCCTCGAGTTTGCCGTCCCGTTACCCTATCCTCCGCCTGGCACTCTTCTCCAAATTCGCTGTTTCGCCTGTCAAACAATCATTACACATGCATTTTATCCAGGCCAGGTGTCTTCATCGATCAATCACGCCGCAGCTCCCAATTACAACCATGCACACGGGCCAAGTCCAAGCGAAAGCGGGCCACCGCCGCGTCGCGGACGTAAAATCGGCACCCAAGAGCGTCCCCTGGAGACTGGATACTATGACACTTTGGGGGTAGCCATCGATGCTACCACTGACGACATCAAGAAGGCTTATAGTTCGTTCCACTTTTGTTTCACCCTGTGGTCTAACCATGATTTACATGGCATGCACTATTTCTAGGACGTCTTGCAATTAAACATCATCCGGACAAGAATCCCGATGACCCGCACGCTGAGGAGCGTTTCAAGCAAATAGCGATAGCATATCAAACTCTGTCTGACGAAAATCTTCGTAAAAAGTACAATGAGTTTGGGTCCAAGGAAAGCGCACCAGAGGGAGGCTTTGTCGATCCTGAAGAGGTCTTCGGCGCCATCTTTGGTGGCGAGCGATTTACGCCCATAATAGGTAACATTAGCTTGGCCCAGGACATGAAGGCGGCCTTGCAAGAAGAGGCCGAAGGTGAGGAAGGAGACAAACGAGTTAGGGACGCCAAAGGGCGCGAGATTCTGACTGAGGAAGAGAAAGCGCAAAAGGAGGAGAAAGAACGTAAAAAGGCAGCCGAGGTATGCTTGGAGCAGATTGAGTCGTGGATAGGGCTGATTCTCATGATCTTGACAGAAAACGACGGCGCGGAAAGAACGTGTCCAAAAGTTGGTAGAGAATCTCGAAAGAAAGCTTGGAATTTTTACCGAATCAGCTGTGGGGCCAAATGATCCGGATGTAACTGCAAGCTGGCGAACAATCTGTGAGCTTGAGGCGGAGTGCGTGTTTTCCTGCTGTTCCTCTCCTTGACATTGACATGAGAGTCTAGAGAACTGAAGCGTGAATCTTACGGTCTTGAACTTTTACATGCCGTTGGCTTCGTCTACTTAGCGAAAGCAAAGCAATACCTTGCGACTAACCAGACATTTTTGGGTGTCGGAGGATGGCTACATAACGTTCAAGACAAATACCATGTTTTTAGTGAAACGTGAGTTTTTCGCTGGCATGTTCTTCTCCACTTATGATTCACATGATCCATCCCTTCCCAAGTGTGTCAACCTTAAGATCTGCTATCGAACTGAAATCAGTCTTTGACCAAATCCAGGCAGCTGAGAAGGCAGGTAATCTCAGTCCCGAGGAGAAGAGGAAGCTTGAAGAACAGGCTGCCGAAAAGGGCCTACAGGCTCTATTCAAGGTATGTTCCCTTCCTACCTGACCCTAACTCTGATTCTTTACCTATCGCCTTTAGGGAACGAAACTCGAAATTGAGTCGGTTCTGCGTGAAACATGTGATAAAGTGCTCGAAGATCCTAATGTTCGTCGCGACAAGGCGCAATTGCGTGCAGTTGCACTCCAAATTCTCGGCGAAGCTTTCATGGGGGCACGAAAAGATGATGTATTACCTAATGAAGAGAGCGAGTACGTGAAGGTCGAGACAAAGAGTAGTCGTGCCCGCGCGAAGCGCTAGAACAGCCCTCTGGCCATTGGCACTTGATGTTGGTCAGATTTCAGCACTTTTCTTGCTTTACCTCATACATATCACTCACTGCCAGAGATTAGTACATTTTGCGATCATCCCGTTGCACTGGAACCATGCACTACATAATCTACAACCTAGCACTTGTATTCCATAATCTGCACTACTCATCACATGCACCGACATTTTCTGGTTCCACGTGGGCTTGGGCTGCTACGAAAACTGCGCCGTTTCTTGATGTTCCGCGGTTTCGGCTGCGGCGGATTCAGAAGCTGATGCGGCTACAGCGGAGGCATAAACAGTTTCGACAGTAGGAGGCTGAGCATTCTTGCCCTTGACTGGTGGAGGTGGATGATAGACTTTTTCCTGGTAACGAGAAATGATGTCAGAATTCCGTTTTGAGCTCTGATGCAAAGTCGGTGTGAAACAAACCTTCTTCTTCTTCTTTTCAGGCTTTGCATTAGGGTTGGGATAAGCGAGTGTTTCTATCTTCTGCCACTCCTCATCTCCCTGGAACGCCGTCCTAATTGGTTCTAACAGATTATTGATTGCAGCGGCAACCGAGGTTTTCAAGTCTTTTGGATGTAGTGCTTTTGAGGCAAAGTCTGCTTTGAGTTCTGCGAATGACTTGTAATGCATTGAGCCTCCGAACTTCTCGTCTCGTTCAATGCTGAATATCGTTCCTTCAGGTGCGCCATCTGCAATGAACGGCTTTTGGTCACCAGAGCCCTGCTCGAGGACCTTGTCGTCCTGCAAACGTGCAATGCGCAACTCGCTTATGGGGATCAGCACAGCTTCGACAAAGGAGAGCACGCCATTCTCTGTGTTTCCTTCCTCACAAAAGGCAAGTTTGATCTTTTTTCGAACAACTTCGGGAGCGTCAAGAAAATCGATTTTGGAATTAGGATCCGATGAAGACATCTTTCCGCCTGCGAGACCTGGAACCATTGCATTCATGAGATGCGCGCGTTTGCGGTAACCCAGCCGCGGGAGGTAAAGTTCAGCGAAGGTGAAGATCTTGCGCTGTAACCGAGTCAGATGAATTCCAGCCAATTTCAAACGACACACCTGATCCACGCCACCGAACTGGAAATCAACGTCGAGGTACTGCTCATCCAGAGCTTGAAGACCAGGGTATAATAGACCACTAAGCAAGGGGCTTTCGACCTGCTTCACGACTTCTGCACCAGCCTTTTTTGCATCATGTTCCGTCACAGTAGCACAGAGCCTATAATTGTCTAGGTTATACTCCTTGGTGAGTTGGTACGATGAGCCCTCAACGAAATGCAACTTCGAAGTTGGTATCCCTAAGGATTTGAGCACAGCAAGCAAGAGGTGTTTGTAGTATTGTGTCCGATACCTGACAAGCTCCAGAGGCGCTTTGAGGTTATCAAGGAACGCGTGCACATCTTTATGGAACAAGAATATTCAGGAGGCAAGATGTAATATTAGATCGAGAGAGCCTACCTGCTAGCAGAATCTTGACCTAATAACAACGTATATTAGTCCGGTTCAGGTCAGGATAAATCAGAAGGGCGAAGCTCCAGAAGCAAGAATGTATTCACATACCTCGACGTCTGCACGCAGAAAGTCCGCGATCTTTGTTAAAGGAACAAAGTATCCAATGTGCGCTGCGTCACAGATATCGATTCTCACTTACTCATGAGACATCCGTTTTGGCACTCACGTCGTCCAGTCGGCGCTGTACCTGTATTTTCAAAGGTACCGTCAGAAACCAATGCGAGCTAGAAGAGATTACAACGCACCCCAATAGCACTTCGGCGTCCGTCCTTCCGCCAAGATCGCCTTGATAGAGTCTCCACCAAGCACCTCCTGCAATCTTCTGGTTATCAACTTATATTTCTCCTCTGCCATGGTTGCCGACATCGTCTGTCGTTTGTGCTGTTGATTAGGTGTGAATGACTGAAGTAGAAAGTTTTATCAAAGCCGTGAATCAGATCAAAAGGAAGATCAAAAGATGAACCTGACAAATATGCCACGTTTTTCTGGAATTCCGTTGGAATAATCTCAAAAAAACCAGCGACCATGGATCAAGAAGGGAGGAAGGGTATCTGGGCGGATGAGCACAATAATCAAAACCTACCATTGACCAATTGCTCACGAAAATGCAAGGTTTACAAAGACTACTCATCAATATTCAATCTTAATCCACTTGTGCACTTGATATGTACCGCAGAGACTGATAGTGAAGCTTCAAGCCCATCAGACTACCACTCAACATCCTTCAAACAGAATCGTCTGTCATTCCTAGGCTCACAGGAGCTCCACCTGGCTTAAATCAAGGCAGAGGAATACTAAAGGGTGACAGGGCCCTCCTTATCCGTCACGTGGAAATAGTCACGAAGTTTTCATCAATTCGAACACACCTGCGTCCCCCATCATCGAAACATCCAAAAGCTTTGCTATCCTAGACAACTGAGAAATTTTCAATGACCGCACCTTTGCGCAATAATCCATATCTTGCTCATCTTCCCCCTTCAGAGAGGGGGGCAGGCGCCTCGGGGTCTAATCCAGTCAGTAAAGAGCCTCTGTTCGGTTTCATGCCGCGAAAAGTGAAGGGAGAACAAGTGCGCAAAGCGATGGTATGCTTTACGATGTTCTATTTGTCACGAAGTTTAATATTTTGCAGGAACACGACATTAACCCTTTCACCAAACAACCTCTCTCGGCCCAGTACAAGAAAATATTGGAAGCTAGAAAAAAGCTCCCTGTATACGCCAAGATGGACGAGTTCTTTCAGATGGTGCGTGATCAACTTTGAACATTTCGGAGGAGGGTTGAGTTCTACTTCCTCCAGGGATGGCGCCGCCCTCCTTGTGCAGAAAATTAAACTGACGACTCGGCGTAGTTTAGCGACAATCAGATCATTGTCATGGTTGGTGAAACGGGTTCAGGAAAAACGACACAGTGCGCTCGTTTTCGTTTGACACGAATATTGATCGCTCATATTGCATGTAGAATACCGCAATTTGTCGCCTATTCGGACCTACCACATACACGAGGCAAGCTGGTTGCATGTACGCAGCCCAGACGAGTAGCTGCAATGTCTGTCGCCAAGCGTGTCGCGGATGAGATGGACGTCCAGCTGGGTCGCCATGTCGGTTACTCGATTCGGTTTGAAGATATGACAGAGCCCGGAACGACGTTTCTCAAGTACATGACAGATGGTATGCTTTTGCGTGAGGCCATGAACGACCCGGACCTTACGCGATACTCTACAATTATCCTCGACGAGGCACATGAACGTACACTTGCAACTGATATCCTTATGGGCCTGCTTAAATCGCTCGCCAAACGCCGTTCAGACCTCAAAATCATTATCATGTCCGCGACTCTCGATGCTCTCAAATTCCAAAAATATTTCGGCCTTACCATCGGTGCTGCCGCGCCGCTCTTTAAAGTACCCGGCCGCACTCATCCTGTCGAGGTTTTCTACACGCAAGAGCCCGAACCTGACTACGTTGAGGCTGCCATCAGAACCGTCTTAATGATTCACCGCGCAGAGGACCCGGGCGATATTCTTGTTTTCCTCACCGGTGAAGAGGAGATTGAGGATGCATGTCGCAAGATAAAGCTTGAGGCGGACGACTTGATCAATCAAGACCCAGATTCTGTTGGACCTTTGATATGCATACCCTTGTACTCGTCGCTCCCTCCGCAGCAACAACAACGGATATTTGATCCGCCACCCCCTTCGCGACCCGATGGTCCACCAGGCCGCAAAGTGGTAGTCTCGACGAACATCGCAGAGACGTCGTTGACAATTGATGGAATCGTTTATGTTGTCGATCCTGGCTTCTCAAAGCAGAAAGTGTATAACCCACGAATCCGCGTCGAGAGTTTGCTAGTCAGTCCAATTTCGAAAGCTTCGGCGCAGCAACGGGCAGGTCGTGCCGGACGAACGAGGCCAGGAAAATGCTTTAGACTGTACACAGAAAAAGACTTTATGACGGAGTTGGAAGAGCAGACACATCCTGAGATTTTGCGCAGCAATCTGAGTAATACGGTGTTGGAATTGGTAAAACTTGGAATCAAGGTATGTGGCTCCATCTCTGACTTTCTTCCTGCCCCAATGTCTTCGAACAGGATCTCGTGCACTTTGATTACGTCGACGCACCTGCCCCGGAGACATTAATGCGTGCTCTGGAGCTTCTTAATTACCTCGCTGCGCTCGATGACGAAGGCAATTTGACTCCACTCGGCGCCATTATGGCAGAGTTCCCTCTTGATCCCCAGGTAACCCTTCAATCGAATAGCGTGATCATTCGTTGACATTATTTGGGCAGCTTGCGAAGATGCTCATTGTCAGCCCAGAGTTTAAATGTAGCAACGAAATGTTGACAATTACTGCGATGATGTCGGGTGAGTCAGCTGTACATGATCCGGTAAACTGTCTAACACACTTGCAGTGCCCAATATCTGGATACGTCCAAATAACCAAAGGCGGGAAGCGGACGCAGCCAAGCAAATGCTGACTGTTCCTGACGGAGACCACTTGACACTCCTAAACGTGTACAATCAATATGTGTTGAGTCAGTCTCCTTGAGTCTTTCCTCTTCAGAAGGGAAAAAAATGTTGATCTTTAATAAATAGACAGGCACGATAAAAATTGGACATGGACTAATTATCTCTCTCAACGTGCACTTATGCAAGCCGATAATGTTCGTGCACAACTGCAACGCACGATGGAGAAGTTCGACATCGAGCTCGTATCCCTTTCAGATCAGCGTAAGCTTTACATAAATATTCGACAAGCTCTTGTGTGTGGCTTTTTCATGCAAATCGCCCACAAAGAAGGTGAAAAGGGCAACTACCTCACGGTCAAAGACAACCAGGTGTGTCCCCATGCTTCCATTCTCTCTTACATATCCTAACTCGTCTATCAGGTGGTGGCACTGCATCCATCGTGTGGACTTGACAATCAGCCAGAATGGGTTATTTTTAATGAATTCGTCCTCACTACGCGCCCGTACATCCGTACAGTATCGGACGTCAAAGCGGAATGGTAAATTTCTGATTCTCTGCCCTATGTAACCATGAGTGCGGTGTCAATTTATTTTGATTTTAGGTTGCTTGAATATGCTCCAAGTTACTTTGATCTTTCGACTTTACCAGACGGTGAGACCAAGCGTACTCTCCAGCGGGTGATAAACAAGAAGGCTGGTAAACACGCTCAACGCCCCGATGGCAACGGCGCCGATAGCAGGGACAAAAAGAAGCGCAGGAAGGAATAGATGAACGAGGTTCGTTTGTTGGCTTTGTAGAAGGCTTTGATTGCGTAGTCGATACAATAAGTTGTATGAGAATGTAGACTATCATCTGCCTCGGAGGAATCGCCTATGGTCCAGCACAGGAGTGCTTATCGACATCTCCATCGAGCTTTTTCCCTTGAGGCTTAGTTGGGTCAATGTCAATAAATTAATACCTGGTCAATTATATTTTTCCGAATATGTCATCTGTCACGTATTCAATCAGACAGTCTCCGTGACAGCCGTAGTCATCTTCGCACACCAATCAAAGGTTGATCTGAGCTGATTTGGGGTTTAAGGACTCGGCGGCATGCTGGACTCGATAAACTATATGAGAAAATCAATTAATTAGCAAGGCTTTGGCAAGGCTAAGTCCTGACCATTTTGCGAGTTACCGTACTAGTCTTAAGACATAACCCAACGCGAATTGAGGACAAATGTACTTTGTGAGAATTCCCTGTGAGAATGCTGCGAATTCATCTGGAAAATGATGACAAGATACTTATGTAGCGACCTCACACCCAGCAGCAGTCCCTGATGTAGCTTCAAAGCTTGATCAATCATTATCTCGTCTCGCTTGATCGGAAACACCGTCCCGATTCCAAAGCCCGGGCGGTACAGACAAATCGCAATGGTTTTGATATGTTTGATCCTCCCCACCGGGATCAAGCTCTCCACATGGTTCGATTATGGAGGCCGTGAAAAATGCTTCATTCCATAGCTCCACCCGCACCAGACAAGATCATCTGCCTCTATTCAGAGTACACATCATCCGCCTTCCTCCTCGTAGATAACTTTTCACTTGTTTTCACTCTGAGTGAAAGGCAATAAAAAGTATGCCTGCCCTATGTATGATCACGTAGTCGATAAGTCCATCGCAAGTACCAGCCGAGGCTGCCATTTCTCGCTCCGACATGCCAGGAGCACATAAGTGTTCATAAATGTCCTCAACATTCATAGTCCGCTAGGGCGGCATTGTGCGGCAGAGGTGACGAAAGAGTTCCAAGACCCTTGATATAGAAAATGATCACATTCTTCAAGTGTAACGATCGATGATCGCCGATACTATATGTGATTTCAACCAACCTGGTCAGAGACCTTTCCATCCCTTGTCATTCTTTGTGTCTTTCGATGCTAGAAGCAAACTCTTGTCTGATGTTATCACTCACAGAGTGCTCATAATTGTATTTGATAATGGCGGTTCGTCGTTCTCGCCGCCAGACTCTGGACAAACGTAAACTCCACACGATGCTTCCATATTTTATTACCACCCGGCACCAGGTTCCGGCTCGTTTGATTAATCAGAAAGCACTGTGCTTCTTTTAAAAAGCGCCCGGATCGGAATCGCCTGACCCCTCTTTGCGCTCTCCTCCTATCCTGACCAATGTCGAGCGAGAAAATCAAGAGCGACGTCAATTATGATGAAGAGCAGCATGACAAAATCGACCTTACCAACAATATTCAAGCAAGGTGAGGTCGTGGGATTCAGGACTTGGGAGCAAACTGACCTTGTCGTGCTCTACAGAATTCAAAATCCTCTCCATGGTATCCCGAAGGAGAAGCTCCTTGCACAGGTAGACACTTTCGCGAGAGAACAGGATATGCTGGATATTGTGCCTCTTCTGAGAAAGGGTGCTCTTGTTGCGCAAAACCCAAAGGACTTTGAGAATATCTCAGAATTGGACGAGAAAGACAAGGAGGTCATACGCAGAGAAAGAACACGTCTGTTTCAAAATATGTATCCTCAAGCCACTGCGTCACTCACATTCATGATTCTAGATAAATGGTCTCAGCCCCGTGCCTTATACGCAACTATCGTCGTATGTAGTCTCGCCGCCGCCGTGCAGTAAGTTTTTGACTGTTCACCTGGCTACCGAGCTTAACTCCTCTTTGAACAGGGGATGGGACCAGACAGGTTCCAATGGAGCGAACTTGTCTTTCCCGGATGAATTTGGCATTTCCACTGCTACGGGCACTCCCAACGCTGCCAATCACCAATGGATCGTCGGTTTGATCAATTCTGGGTAAGTCTCTTCTAATTCAGATGCGAAACATAAACAACATGCCTGTCTAGTCCATACGTCGGTTCTAGTCTCCTGGGCTGCTGGCTCACAGATCCTCTGAATTACCTCCTCGGCCGTCGAGGGACATTGTTCTTTTGTGGGATCTTTTGTATCTTTTCTGTTTTGGGACAAGGATTTTGTCAAACTTGGCCGCAGCTTTTAGTCAGTATATGCCTTATCCAGATTGAAGGTCACCTAACTGTCAGCATTCAGGTTTGTCGCTTGCTTCTCGGTCTTGGAATGGGCCCGAAAGCATCTACTTCGCCTGTTTTTGCTGCTGAAAATACTCCTGCAAACATCCGCGGTGGTCTTGTAATGTCGTGGCAACTCTGGGTACGGTTGATCCCGCCCTGCTGTTCTTCTCTTCTTGCCTTTTTGAATACACTTACAGACTGCCTTCGGCATCATGCTAGGTTTCAGCGCAAACCTGGTCTTCCTTGATGTTGGTCGAAATGCCTGGCGTTTCCAGATTGCATCTGCCTTCATACCCGCCATTCCTCTCACACTGCTTATCTACTTTTGTCCCGGTAAATTCCTTGAGTTGTTCTAGTCTAGTCTCTGTTCTAATGAGTTCTGGTTAGAATCTCCCCGTTGGCTCATGAAGAAAGGCCGTTACCATGATGCGTACAGATCATTCAAACGTCTACGCAACAGCGAGTTACAAGCTGCAAGGGACCTTTATTACGTCCACCGACAACTGGTCGAGGAGTCAACAATTCTGAAAGGTTCAAACTACGCCACTCGGTTCTTTGAGCTCTTTACCATCCCTCGCATTCGGCGTGCAACCCTTGCTAGCTTCGTCGTCATGATTGCTCAACAGATGTGCGGAATCAATATTATTGCATTCTACTCCTCGAGCATCTTTTCCATGGCCAATTTTACCAACAAACAGGCTCTCCTCGCGTCGTGGGGCTTCGGTATGGTTAACTGGGTATTTGCTTTCCCTGCTGTCTGGGTAAGTTAACGTTCAACTTCTCAACTTGATACTCTACCAATGTTTGACATTGGATCTTTATAGACAATCGACACCTTTGGTCGTCGTAATCTCTTGCTGTTCACATTTCCAAACATGGCATGGACTTTACTAGCAGCCGGATTTTGTTTCTTTATCCCGACAGGAAACAGCGCCCGCATTCCCTGTATTGCCCTTTTCATCTTCATCTTCGCTGGTACGTTGCAGATTCCGCTTGATTGCGAATGCGACATCTTGAGCTCCAATACCAGCGTTCTACTCCCCTGGAGAAGGTCCTGTACCTTTCACATATTCCGCTGAAGTTTTCCCGCTGTCACACAGAGAGATGGGGATGTCCTGGGCCGTGGCGACGTGTCTATTCTGGGCGTCGGTGCTTTCAATATCATTCCCTCGTATTCAAGCTACTTTCACGCAGGTCGGAGGTCTGTCAACTTAAAACTCTCCTGCAAATGTCTTACTAATCTGGACTTGCAATACCAAATAGCGTTCGGCTTTTACGCCGGTTTGAACATTGTTGCCTTTATTATGATCTTCTTCCTCGTTCCTGGTGCGTCTTTCTTCCATCTCAGAAGTCTGTATCGTATTGACAGTCCTGTTAAAGAAACAAAACAACGAACGCTGGAGGAGCTGGACTACGTTTTCGCCGTGCCCACTTCTCGTCACATCAGTTATCAGGCAAAGACTTTCTTGCCCTATTGGATCAAGCGTTACATCCTCTTCAGAAAGACCGAACTTGAGCCACTTTATAACTTTGATGAGGTTGAGAGCATCACTGTCTTCGAGAAAGGAGTTGGACATTGAGTCGGCCTTTGTTGAGTCCATACCACTTACGATCTATTCCATGTTACTTCTATGTTACTACTCTGATAGCTACTTTTACCATCGATCACGTCTTCAAAATTCAGTAAGCACTGGTCTTATATTTTGCCGAGTCGCGAACTTAACAAAGGTGAAATGTTTGCCTGACGTGCTTACAGGGATTATATCGGAATTCGTAGTTACTACGCGATCACAGGAGACCTTTAGGATCCTTAAGTTAATGACACGATGGGTACTATTGCATTGTTCTATTGGGTCGTGGGATCGAAGATTGTATCTACAGCAGGTCATTGCGTGAATACCTTAGTAGGATGGCCCGCCGTGTTGTATCCACTACTCGTACCCGAAATCGTTTAGAATTTTTGTCCAGAATCTTCCTGCCAACCGTATAATATGTACTGCGGTTATGTAGGTTGAATGCTAAAAGCTCGAACAGAGAGCCAAATCGTGGAATCCATAACAAGGTTGGAAATCAGGTTTGAAGATTCAATATAGCAAGACAAGAATAAGTTAGGATCAGTCCAAAAAGAGTTCGCACAGCTCTCGTTAGCTTTGCCCACGCGGACCAAGGAAGCAGTAACAGAGAAACATCAGGACTTATGCCTGCACTTCAATATGCGATGTTGTAGAAAGGGTATGGAGACCCCGCGCACTACTAGAGCAACATTCATTAGTCTTCAAAGAGACGGTTGTTCAAGAAAATGGCCTCCGAACAAGACATGAATGATTAATCAGTCGAGACATAGACCGAGACCAAGCCTCACGAGGATAATGAAGGTAGTAAACCTCATTGAACCATCAAGGAAGACCCTAATGTATATATGTAATAATATCACAACGACAAAGTGGTAACCAAAGTTTTGTGCGGGTATAGCGGGAACAATATCGTTGTGTGTATTACTCCAATAAGGAAAACAACGACCTAGGAATCAGATTCATACGTTACAGTGTCAGGGATCCGTTCGCTCCACAGTAAGGACAATCCTGGTCGAGAGGAGCATACTATAGAAGATGAAAGAAGGGAACGGGGCGGCGAAGGGTATATGAGTAACGACACCGTGCAGTCTTTTGCAGAACGGAAAGGTATGGTCCAAGAAAGCTCAATACATGGAAGGAAGGAGAGAGGAAGACTATCATCGTCTGCTAGTGCCGCGACCATACATGTTGACTTGAAGGTGGTCGAGGTCGGCCTCTAGCTGTTTAATGTGGCTGTGTGACTGCTCGAGGTCTTTGTTGAGCCGGTCGCGTTCGGCAATAAGCTATAAGGGAACGGCATCAGTACAAATCGAGTCGGGACAATAAACAACTATAAAGGGAGGTCCAATAAAGAAAGGCCACGTACATGTTGCTCCCATTGCCTGAATCTCGCTTCCTCGGCCTTAACTTGTTCCGTAAAGCGTTTACGAAGCTGCTCTTCCTCCTCCTTGAACTTTGGGTTGTCGCTCTTCTTCACCTTAGGCTCGCCAAACTTACGTGTCTCCATCTGCTGTTGACGGTAATTCTCGTAATGGTTCTCCTCAGAAGTAGAGATTAGATCCAACATGTGGGTGCGGATCAGGAGCGAACGAAGCTTCTTGAAGTCGCAGTGATTCTCATTCTCGACTAAGGGCAAGCCAAGTTAGCGGAATAAATAGGCAGGGATAGTCGTAGAACAATATACCCTCAGCAACACCCCAGATGTACTCGCGACCCTTGACAATTCGACCATCAGAAGCTTGAACATCTTCAGTGGAACCAATAATGGAGAAAGGCATAGCTTCGATCAAGGCGCGTGCATGGTCTACATTTTCGTCATCAGATTCAATGGGAGGTCTATAAATCCTGATGTTTTGTGCTGCAATCACGTCACGGATCTTCAAAAGAGGAACTGAATAACCTTTGCAGTGAAAATGGAAGAGAAAGTAGATACCCGTTGCTTGAAAAGGGATAAGTCGTTCTGGGTCAATGTATCGGCTTTAGCGATAACGGGGATAAGATTGACACGCGTTCCGAGGCGCTTCATAATCTCGATATCCAAGGGTTTGAGTCTAAAATGTACACAAACTCAACATTGGTCATATCTAAACTGACGAAGGCGCTTACGTGTGACCTGTTGGCCGAATGAAGTACAGGCAGGCGTGAACGCGAAGATCAATTTTCTCGTGACGCTGAGGCTGCTGCTCCTGGCGCATGTAAGCTTCGTGCTGATCGTCAATGAAATCGACAATGGGCGTCCACGAATCACGGTTGTTAACGTAGTCACCAAAGCCTGGGGTGTCAATGACCGTGAGCTTGACTTTGAATTGTTTTTCCTCCAATTCAGCCTTTATGATTTCCACCTCGGTCAGTTTGTCGAGCTGCTTGTGGTGGCGGCGCGAGTAGTTCTTGGGGGGCGAGAGTTCAGTGGAAAAGAGCGTGTTGATCAGTGTCGTCTTGCCCAACCCCGACTCGCCTCGAGAGTGATTGAATGCGTGTTGCAATTGACAGCGATGAAACTACTCACCAACAACCATGATGGTGAAGTGAGCTCCATGTTTAGCAACAATCTTGTGTCTCTAGGGTGCTTTCGTGTCATGAGAGTCTCTGTCAAAAAAGGCATGGTACACTTACCTGGTTGGGGAGGTTGGCGATACCAATGCCATCGAAGGAAGTGAGCGGAGCGGTCATTCTGTTTGCCTCAATGACGTGGACACGACGGGACGACGGCGAAAAGGCAAACTTGCAAGGTTGGCAAAAATGGACTGACCAAGGTCAGCGTATTTGGCTCTATTGATGTTGTGGCTGAGTCAACAGCTGTAGGTATTCCAATCAATTCGTTTTTGGTCATAGACGGCAGCATTCGACGCCAAGATGGTGCGGAGAATTCTTTCGCGTTCAAAGAGAATAATCTGCATTGCTGGTGCTGTACAGACAATGTTATATCTGCTTTATCAGACTTCGGCGCATCATCTGTCTATCCCTGGTCCCATAACCATGGCACCTTGGATACATGCCTTAAAAAGCCAGGCATCGTTGTAAACTTGAAGTATTTGATGTCCACCACCCAAGGCTGCACTGCGAACTTCCTAACCTAACGGCTCTCGCCTTCCAATCTAGATTCAGTCCTTTCCGCAGCGATATAACTTTAGTTGTACCTTTGCTGACGTGTTGACGGCCCTTCTGAAATTTCTGTGGGCTCAACTTATCGATGCTCACACCTCTCACTTATGGTGATTCATCCCACAATACATCATATGAGGAGTGTCCGATTGCGAATTTTCCAATTTATGTTTTTGAGTCAGGCATATTATTCTCTTTTTCCCGCTCGAAGGTGGAATACTGAAATTACGGTCGCTTAACCTTGACAACGTACTCCGGATTCAACAACGTTGAAGCTTTTTTTATACACTATCCGCCACACGTGCAGAAGACACTTTACGGCGCGTGTCACCGAGGGTTAGAGCAATGGACGAATGCGGCGTGCATATGCCATACTAGTCAGCCCTTTTCTGAACCGGCATGCAGGCTAATAGATACCCCGAATAGAATCGCAAATATCTTCAAAGTGGTATTTCACCGTACCGAAGAGGATGCTCCTGTGACTACGTCAAATAGGCATGTAAGAGGGTGACACGCAGGACATTGCTTCCCATTCTCAGGCTCCAGGCAAGCATACAAGTCAAGGGGTGTCGGATCGGGCGACATTGGATCTTGTTCTGCATTAGGTAACGGAACTTTCCGGTTGACATCGGCTGATGGCGGCATAACGTCGGTACTCACTTAAATTTAAAGTCCGACTCAAATGTCTTAATAAATACAGTACTTCATTGATGACTTTGGAGAGAAGAGGTGGTAAGGGCAGTATGGAGTGTATAATAAATGCAGGATTAGCACGTTGCATCTGCATGGCCTTGCATATTAGCTCAAACGCCATTGCCTTGCCGTTGTCTTGCCAAACTTGCCAGAATGTCAAAACATGTCACAACAATTTCCTTATACTGGGGGAGGGGGGGATACGTCATAGCAACCATGTCCAGATCTACCCGATCCGACACCCCTTGATACAAGTCATAATAAGTCATGGATGTATGAATGAATGAATGAATGAATTCTATTTAACGCCGACAAGCCACAATGCTGGGCTAAGAGGCGGGGGTAAAGTAGCGGGCATACTCTACTCTACTCCGGGAATGTAATATGATAATCGTGTCGCCAGTGGCGATGTTCGTTTGATTTAGTGTTGGGTATTGGAACTTTCCTCGCAGATATTGAGTGGCGTGAGTGTTAGGCAAGGTTACGTCGCGAAGTACTATCAGTTGGAGCACGGTTGGTGGGGATGCTGCGGGTCGTATGGGGATCGGGGTTCGGGGTCCACTGTTCTGTCTGTGTATTCGCGTACGCGGGTTGTCTTGACCTCCCGTGGTGTGTATGTCCTTGCCTCGCCTGCTCTTTTCTCGTGTCCCTTCTCAAACCGTCTCCTGTTCTTCCCTCGGTCTCTCTTCGTCCACTCGGTCCGTCCCTACCTCTCCGATCCTTGAATTCTGCAATGATTATGTAGCTCTTCAAGATTAAGTTACAGATGTGTCGTTGAATTATGTAGCCCTTCAAGGTTCATTGGGTGCAGGGGATGATGTTCCTTGGCAAAACAATGTAAAACATGATAAAAATAATCTATTATCTCTTTATGACTACCTTGTACTTTCCCATCTTGATCTTTCCAATCCGTCGAGATCCAGCCAATAGCGAGATGACCTCTGTAAGATCACTTAAAGAGCCTCTTGGTAGTTCATTAGATAACACTTTCAAAGACCTGAATTAATTAACCTGTGACAGTAGCACCGTCAAACCGTGGGAACTTGAAAATTGACAATCGCAGCCCTATTCAGAACATCGCGGAATAAGGTATATGTTCCTTCTCCGCCGGACAGCGAGTGAAAGACGCTCAACTGGTCTCTGCGGTCTCCAAATTGCTATGTCAAGGCGCCTACCGCTCATATCTAATGCAGAATATGCCATGGATGGTCTGAGGCGCGACTCTGGCGGCGTCGTCGACGACGACGATCCATTCGACAGCTTTGATTCATACGCAGACACAGACAATAGCTTTCAAGCCTCTCCAGTTCGTGAGGACTGGCATTCGCGTTATGCGCGTGATCGTCCTGAGACCCGACGAGTTAATGAGGACTGGCGCTCGCGCTATGGTCGTGCTGAATCCCGACGAGGTCATGAGGACTCACACTCGCACTATCATCGTCCTGAGACCCGACGAGTTAATGAGGACTGGCGCTCGCGCTATGGTCGTACTGAATCCCGACGAGGTCATGAGGACTCACAATCGCACTATCATCGTCCTGAGACCCGACGAGTTAATGAGGACTCGCACTCGCGCTATGATCCTGTCGCACTATCATCGTCCTGAGACCCGACGAGTTAATGAGGACTCGCACTCGCGCTATGATCCTGAATCCCGACGAGTTAATGAGGACTCACACTCGCACTATCATCGTCCTGAGACCCGACGAGTTAATGAGGACTCGCACTCGCGCTATGATCCTGAATCCCGACGAGTTAATGAGGACTGGCGCTCACGCTCTGATCATCCTGGGTACCGACGAGTTGCTGAGGACTGGCGCTCGCGCTATGATCGTCCAGGATTCCAACGAGTTCATGAGGACTCACACTCGCGCCATGAATCCCGACAAGTTCGTGAGGACTGGCACTCGCGCTATGACCGTCCTGAACTCCGACGCGGTCCTGATCCTCCTGCGAGGTCACAGATGGCGACGTCTCCTTCCCCGGAATATCTCTCAGAATCCCAGAAAGCTTCTGCTCGTCTCGTTGTGCCAACAGAGGCGCGTAAACTGCTGATACTAGATCTAAACGGTACGCTGGTATATCGTACCTCTCACGTTCGACGCGATTTCCGTCCACACCGACGCTACGCACACGCCGCACAACTGTACGATCACCAGCATAATGACTACAATTCGTCCTACTCCGCCTACGCACCACCTCCAATGCCAACACCTCCACCAGATTCACGTGATCCCTACGCAGATAACACCCCCCCGCGTCCTCTACGTACTGTCCACCCAAGGCCATACATGCGTGTCTTCCGCGAATACCTGTTCCACCCTTCCACACGTGAATGGCTCGATACCATGGTCTGGAGCTCTGCCCAACCTCACAGCGTCGCGGACATGGTTGAAAGATGCTTTGGCTCACAACGTGAAGAGCTTCTCGCCGTCTGGGCCAGGGATACATTAGGACTCGAAGAGAGGGATTACCGTAAGTAGTTTTTTCGTCCTGTTCAATCTAACCTAACTAAATATAACTTACAGATCGAAAAACTCAAACAACAAAAGACCTCTCAAAGCCCTGGTCCATCAGCCCTTCGTCCTTGTCCACCCCTTCCTCTGACCCGGACACGCCCCAAGCCCACTCAGCCCACACCACCCTCCTCATGGACGACTCGCCTCTCAAAGCCCATCTCCAGCCGTACAACCATCTCTGTGTTCGTGAATACAACAGCGCCCTGCGCCAAATTGACCTGCAATGCCACCAGCGCAAACAGCGCTCCAATCAGACTTCAGTTTCTCAAGCACAAGCGGATACCGAATCGACTTTTGAAACAACGCATACCTCCCCTCCTACGTCTTCCGAACACACAACCCCCATTTCCCCATTAACCACTCCCACCCTCTCCCCATGCCAGCAGTCCAAAAACAAACGCAAACACCCCAAAAAGAAACACGCCGAGCACGAGCACGAGTACGAGCCCGCCGAGTCAGAGGACGAGCTCAATTTCGGGCTAGGGGGGTACGATCCTACGTTGCTGGCCGTCGTGGGTGTGTTGGAGCGAATCAAGTGGGAGGGGAACGTCGCGGGGTGGGTGAGGAGCGGGGGACTGGTCAAATCGTATCTGCAAGAGGCGGAAACGGAGGCAGAGGAGTGTGCGGAGGGGGAGAAAGGTACGAGTGAAGAGAAGGGACAGCAAGAGGTGGAGGAGCGCGCGCGTCTCAGCACGGTTACAAGCGTACCACAAAGCCCCAAGCGCCGTCGTGTATCGGACGAAGAACACTCCCCTCTGCCCCCTACGTTCTCGGACGACGGCGACCTCGCCCCTGCCTCATCCCCGTCTTCATCCCCACTCGTCACCGCCGCTTCAAACACGCTAGAAACAATTGGCGACACAGGTCAGTGGTTTGAAGATAAGATCGTGCTGCAGTTCTGGGTGCGGAAAGGCATGAAGGCGCTCGAGAGGTTGGAAATTGAAGTTAGTAGTGGGATTGTTGGGTGATATAGAGGTTTTCAGCATTGGGATTGGTATAAGGATCGATGATTGGTGAGAAGAGATGCTCGTACGGCCGTTTTGGTGTGACGATGACTGATTTCTTTCGTCGGCATTGTACTCGTATACTTGACTCGTTCTGGGATGGAAATGACGTGCCCTATTGGTTTATTGAAATTTGTATCTCGATTGATATTCCAATTGCTGGTGTGTAGCATGCCGAGCCGATGACCATGGGTCGGAAAGCAGGATCTGCGCTCTCTGTCACATTTTTGTTTCGTTTACTGCCTGAGGATAGTCAGTATGACACCATGCTTATTTTCTTGGGAGCAAATGAGGAATCGATTCGCCTGCAGATTTCAGTCATGTTTCAACCTTCAAATCGAACCAATGTCATTATTTCACGCTTCTTTCTCCGCTTCCTCAGGCGCTGAGGCCTGGCAGAAGCTTCGATAATATATGTAGAAACACCGTCGATCCTGCTGATGGAATGTATAATTTACATCCTTCACTTCACAGGTACCGTCAAATACTAACCATCCCGGCATATCTTGTGCGCTTTTGGAGAAAGGATGAACTTGACACCGGTTAGCACAATAGCTATTGAACTAGGGGAATGACTTTCATACCTCTGCTAGGCTTTTGTTTGGAGGACGAAAACTTGAACCTTGAGAAAAGTTTCCTCTTGTGGACAACGCAGAAAATAAGGAGGATAATAGATACGAAAAAGACGGCCCAATGATGGCCCCTATCCCTGATCATGATCTCCCACTTGTTGGAATGACCTTTCAATGATGGGCTAGGTCGAACACTGATCTACGTCAGCGTGCGCGGTTCTGACGTCGCAGACAATCCGGAACATGTACGTTCGATCTTTCGAATGTTTACAGTTCCCTTTACTGAAACTTCAGTGCAATAGAAGCTTTTCCCCCGACTGGAATCCCTCGAATTCGAATCAACCGGTGATTCAACGGAAGCCTCTTCTCCTTGTTGGGGCGTCGTCGCATGCTGAACGACGAATGTCCCAACAGACTAACCGAAAGCACACTGAAACAGACCATCGTAGGTTATCCACCAGTCCAGGAACTAGAAAAGTTATTTTCTCGCCGGCAGGAGATCGAGCGAACACGTCAGGTATATGGAGCACAGGACGGAGCACTTATGAGGGAACTAATGATGAGCCAGGAGTGTGGATCTTGTTAGCGGGTGGTGTTGTGATGTCGACCACAGTAGTTCGACAAGGTGCTCTTCTTCTTTAAATGGGCATTTACTTACTGAGGCCGGCGTTGCCGATGTTAAGGTCAATTTTCCGAGTATTGGATTGAACAGTGCAACACATATAGTCCAAATCAACAGATAGTATCAAGCATAAATCATCTTGTCGGTTAAATCATCTTGTCCGTTAGTCTTGACAAGACTGGGCATCTATGATCAGCTGTCGCGCACCCTCAGAGCGTGGTGTGATAGAGCAAGGGAATGGGTGTTTATGACTAGAGAAGAAGTCAGATAATTTGGCTTTCTAAACACGGCACAATGTACCTAACAAGACCATCGGAGTAGTCTCCGTCAACAGGAATCTCATTTCCTCGCTCGTCCTTAGCCTTTCGAATGTTGAAGGTAGCAAGAGTAGCAGCAATGACCAACCAAACCTGTGCAAGCTGTCAGTGATTCCACTTCCTATACTAAACACATGATTTTACCGTTGAACTTGCCATATGTCGGCCAGGACATATTCTTGTTTGATTTTGGTGAGACGCAGGAGCAGGTTGAAAGGAGTACATACTCACCGTCGGCCAAAACCAAAACTTAGAATAGTGTCATCCTTTGTTAGTTTCCCGTCTTCGTCAATAAATCTTTCTGGTATGAACAAATCGGGCTGAGGATATCGTTGTTCATCATGTGTCATTGCCCTACAAATGTGAGTATGTTAGCCGTGGCGAATCCGCGCTTGACTCCATCTTATACCAAATATTAGATATAACTGTCGTTCCTAAATTGGATGAGAAAACGGCAGGGCAAATGCGAAGGAAAAACCTTTTGGGATGAAGTAACCGTTGTATATATCGTCTTCCAAGGCAGCATGTGAGACACCCAATGGCAAAACAGGATGCCACCTCATGACTTCTCGAAAGAGTGCCTCGAGATATGGCAAATTCGGACGGTCGCTGAACTCTGGCAGTCGGCTTGTGCCAACAACAGCATCGAGCTCAACTTGCGCCTTCTTCTGTGCATCGACGTTGACCACCATTGCGTACATAAAAGTCGATAGAGCGGACACAGACTTGAGGGGAAATCAGCACTGAATGCTCAATTATCTGTGAAGTCACGAACTGTATCTGCGCCACCTAACAATTGTAGTCAGAACAGTGCAGAACGAGGTTTACTGGTTCATAATTACCTACGAATATAGTCGCAGCAACCATTTTTATGTCTGATTCATTGCGCAATAACTCCTTCGCATTGCTTTTGCGTTCCAACAGTGTTGCTACCAAGCCGGACACTTGATGACCAGCACGCTCCAATTCTGCGTCAATACAAGCACAAGAAGAAAAATCAACTACATGGACGTACCATCTTTTCCTTGACGTAGTTTAGTGGGCGATCTTGCATTTCGTTCGTCAAGACTTCACATTCTGCAGCATACCTTTTGAAACCGGCTCCGGGGAACCATGCAGGTAGGTGCCTGAGGAAGGGAAATGTATCGACGGCAAATGCACCGGGGAAGAAGGCATCGGAAAGTTTGGTTACTGTCGCTTCGGAAATATTGGCAAATCTTTCAATTGTAGAGGGCGACATTGTGTTGTCGTATACAGTCGACATGATAATCGCCGCAGTCACACTGCCACCCATAGATAAGGATAATGAGAGGTACAAAGAAGAGATACTTGCTTTCGAAAGTGAGTCGGAAAATCACTGGGTGCTGTGAGCAGTCGACTCAGGTACTCGTGCACCTTGAGAGTTTGTGTTGGCTCCTGAGTTCGTTGAACTGTCGTCTTATTGAGGATCTGTTGGTATAGTCTCCTATGACGACGCCATTTATCACCATATCTCATTAAAGCGGCGTTGAAATCCCATCCCATACTGGTCATGAACAAGAGGTTGGAACCAGCGGGAATCGTGATACAGGTTCACATACAGTTCCACCATGGTCAATATGGGGCGATCAGAGTATATGCGAGAACGCTTCTCAAACATTGCAACTGCATCTTCCACGGTGTTGACAACGACGATGTGGTCATTATATGCGCTGAGATGCACAAGGCTTCCTATGGCCATGGTATAAGTCAATCAGATGAGCCTAAGGAAAGTAGACGATGACCATATTGTTTAGCCCACTCAGTATATTTCAACCAAGGAAGTATAGTCGGAAGTTCTCCAAAATTACCAGAGAGAAACCGTGTCGGGGGTCCCGGAGGATAAGGTGGCCTGGAAGATGATGCATACCACCATTTGACGAGAAAACTGGCTAAAACAGCGAGGATTATTGAAAGAAGTAGCAGAGGGAACTCAGACATGCTGATTAAAACAGGGCGGAGATGATAAACCAAATAGCATGTCGCTTGATCTTTATACCCTTTTCAAACTGTGGGAGATGATCTGATGATATGGGATTGCGAAGCAAGATCCGGCGGGAGAAACGGTTGACTATCATGCGATTAACTAAGAACTAACTATACGCGGTGACAAACTCAGCTCGAGAAGCAGATCGATTGATAGATATAGGCCAGAAAATGACATCGTGGTCTGGCATGTCGTTCAAGAACCGATTTCTCCCACTGTCAACATCTAGAGTGGAGCGAGACGGAGACCCGGAGCTCCGATAGTCAGAGGAAGTCATTCAATAGCGTTAACCAGACGTCTTATCAAGGTGGAGCAGAGAGACAGAAGTTTATACACGAGATAGGAGAAGAATCGTGAGGTTGGTCTGCTATCAGTCCTGAATAGGGATAAGGGCCCTTCGGAATTGGAGTTCGGCTTATGTTCAACGACGAATAAGTCTTTTTCGAGCGTTAATCCGAAGCAAACAAATCGTTCGGGGTTGTGTCTTGTAACGCCTCGCATCTTGTGTAATCTTTCGTTATCTCCTTGTCTATCGTCGGAATCATTAAGCTCGTCATGAAAATTTCTGCTATAAAAACAAAAGATGCAAATGTACAAGTAAAATGACTGACCTGCATGTATGGTGCAGAACGTCTTGTCACGCCACATTGTGACAGTGGCCAACTCCGCCGGAGGCAGCCCAAAAAATCATATTTTTGCTGGAATTTCCTTATATTTAAGATGCTTGGGCCAAAATTATTCTGAGCGGGCACTGGCACAGAAAATAAGCTATTTCAGTACTAATTTACAAGTCTCATTGTCGTATTCCTGAGGCTGTTGCAGCTGCTCGTGACGCTTAATAGGGGTTATTTCCTTTTTAGATAGCTTAGAAATATCCTAATACAGCAGGTGGCCAAATCAAATGAAACTTGGTCAGTTTTTACGAGATTGACAATTGCTCTTGCCATTTGTTTCTTATCTATACTATTGACGTTTTGGCTAGAGGAATAGTCAAACAAAGCATTTCTACGTGGTCCGTTTTTTTGTCACAATGTGGCGGTGACAAGACGTTCTGCACCATAGCGGCGTCGCGATCGTAGGATTTACTATTTGCTCATGTTTAGTTACAGCTTCGGACGCCACCGTCCTGGGAGAACATGGAGACTTCTGATCTTTTGCCCCTCTAGACGTATGTACGTACGCTGCTCATCTTTCGAGCAATTTTCGAGTATAGCGATGTCCTATTCCTCTGGTGTATCTCAGTCTATCCGATAGATTTTGGCTTATAGGTCGATATTCACGCAAAGTTGAATTCAAACCGATACCTCTCAGTGATACCTGAAACGCGACGTCCTTCTTGGTCCACCCTCCTTCGAGCACAAATCTTCTTATATGCACCAAAGGCGTGCCAGTCATTCCTGGGCGTCCAAGAAGATGCGCTGATGGCCTTTGGACTTGTGGCAAGGGTTCGGAGTGTCGGTGACTATCATGATATGCATTAGCGCCTCTTTCGAACTCGTTAATCCTCTCATCCTCTGTGGTATCACCTGAATGATAATCACCCCTTTCTCAAAGATGAACAAAGTTGGAGGAGCAACGAGATACCAAACGGCGTAGACTTGGAGACAACCCCTTATTCGATTCTTATCGTCATGATCATTTGTCTTGGTCGTAACTCTCGTTCACTAGTACGTGATTTTTGTGCTCATACTACACTGGTTCAATAGACTGCTCTTGGCCTTTGCCCAGCTCGGCATTCACTGGTGTATCCAAGCCAACACTATATATCGAGTCCAAGCTTTGTGCTTGCAACCTGATGTTTTGGGAAATCTCTCGGAGGTTTCATCATATGATAATCTCTGTTCGTGAATGTTTTGATTCAATGCCAACCATACTACTAGTGGCATCGCCTAGCTGTCAAAATCGGAGATACAGTAAGTTCGACTTTGGGTCAATCAGAAGGATATATATCAGAAGGAGGATATCACTCCAGTGTCCTTGCTCAGCTCAATGGCAACCATACTATATGACAATAGCTCGCCCCACCTCTCGTACCTACAACCATTGACCGATGGAGTTCTCAGCGCCGGAGAAACTGCAGCAGATCAATTTATCAACAACGGGGTATACCTTGGCGGGTCTGCTACTGTTGTATACTCAGGTTCGAACTCAGGCGTAGTTGTTAGGTTTTCAGGCATGAACCATGTAAAGCTTCTTCATCTACGCTTACTCACCAAGAGTAAATATAGGAACCTTCATTACGCTGTTTGGAATGGGATCTTCATCTTTTTCTATCAATGTCACGATCGATGGCAAGATGGAGCCTGAAGTCCAGTTTTCCAACTCGAATGAGACGACTTCTATTGTACATGCTTTCTATCAATCTCCAATTCTACCTGACACAACACATAATTTGACAATGGGAAGAATCATCTTTGTTTTCAGACTTTGCCCCTGTCGCTTTTCTACTTGACTATGCCATTGTCATAGCAGGACAAAATACTCCGTTGTTGGAAGAACGTTTAATTGTTGACGACAGTGATCCTTCAGTAATCTTCACGGGTGATTGGGTACAATCTGTAAACACTATCCTGCTTGATGCAGACGAACGTCGCTATGCATACGCGAACACAACTCATGAAACCTCATCTCTGAGTGCATCAGCTACCTTCCATTTCAATGGTTTGTCTTTTGACAGAAAGTTGGTTCGTCAATGTTACCACTTACTCAAATATGTCATAGGAACGTCAGTGGCCGTATTCGGCGTCTGTTCTGACCCATCACTGCCACCAGCGATGGCAAATGTGTTGGATGGGAAACTCATTCAACCTGCACCCAGCATCTCCAGAGCGTCTCAGAACGCAACGAACTTTCTATGTTTGCAGATAGACAACCTTAGTCCATTCGATCACACACTTGAAATGACACTCGTGAAAGATGCAGCATGACCTTCAACTTGGACTATATAATTTATAACGCAACCTTCATTTCACCTCCCCACCCAAGCACCACATCTTCAAGTTCTCAATCTGAGACTCCATCCCAGATCGGGCCAGACTTTGCGTCGCCGCCCGCGAAACTATCCCGCGTAACACTTTTGGGGGCTATCATGGGGCCCGTCTTGTTTGGCGTTTTTATCGTTATTCTCTGATTCACTCGCAGGAAGAAGCTCCTCTTCTGGTCCCCCAAACACAGGACTGATACAGGTATGAGATTCCCAACCTTGATACACGAGGCATGGACACTGACTGAAGCCAAGTTACGCCTTTTTACCTTCCTCGACCTGGAACCGGGGAACTCTCTCAAATACGAGTGTACCATAAATCTAGTATAGTAAACGGACAAACTGTCCTCGAGAGCCCCGTCCCTGATGACGATCTACCCCTAATTGGAATGACCACTGTTTCCCATGGCGTTACCGCTACTACACATAGACGTGTACGCTGGTGGCCACGTCTCTGGCAGCACACAGAACGTGGTTTAGGTATGTTTCGTCATTTGACCTACGATCAATTACCTGGACCTCTATATAGTGCAAGCCTTTCCACCTAACTGGAACCCAACAAGTTTCCGTGAACCAATGATTCAACGGAAGCCTACTCTACCTGTTTGGGCCTCACGTGTCGCACAACAACGATCTTTCAATCAGAGTGACGCTGGTAGAGGAGACTATTGTAGCCGACCCACGGGTTCAAGAGCTGGAAGAAATGGTACTTGCACTCCAACAGGAAATTGAGGAAACACGGCAGGACCGATTTGGAGCACGGAATGGAGCACTCATGAGGGAAATTGTTGTAACTCGCAGAGAATCATTGGATGGACGTCGCCGACGAGATAACAAGGATCATGGCAGTGTGGATATGTCGACCACAGTAGTTTGACTCCGGTTTTTTCTCCTTTGGAAAAAGAAATAAGAACAGATACAGAACGTCGACGCTGTCCATGAAATCGACCTCCAATTGATCTTTGTGATTGAATATTAATACTCTTTAAGTCCTGCTGAATAGGATAGGTATGTTCACATACTTAGCTACAGCAATACGTCAACCAAAAACATACTCAACATTCACCTAAGAAGACGCGGATCCAAAATTTGAATCGACTTGAGTTTGAACTCGCAACGAGCTTAAGGGATTCTCAGTGTAGGAGACTGGAAGAAATCCCCATCTATCTCACTGGGTTTGCAATATAACTCCGATGCTGAGTTGCAGTCAACATACACAAACCTCTCTCCCTTGTCCATCATGGATCGCCCACGTCGTACCATACGACAACCACAACGTCTAATCGATACTGTAACGACAACAACGCGCATAAAACGAAAATCGATCCAAGATGCACCGACCGATACAACAGAACAGCTACACACCCTTCTCACCAGCCCCAAGAGTGATCTAACGACCATGGAAATATCTGTACGTCTTTCAAAGCCCGTCCCCACCTCCCTGATTTGTACCTACGCGTCTCCTAGGCTGCCGAGTCGCTCAACGCGTTTCGCAGGATCTCATCAACGCCGCGTCGTGGAACATGCTTTCACCTGATTCACAGAATATGCTGAAAGCGCTTCTACCTCCCACTGCGTTCGTGGGCTTCAACGCCGTTATTGGCACAGACCATCCGTCTGTTGTTGATAATGACATTATGGCTGTTGACTCCATTCCACCGGCAAATGAAGTGGTGAACACTGCGATGTTCACAGATTCACACTTTCTAGCTGCGGCACATACGCTACAAGATCATATTTACTCTGGTTGGATGAGCGATTCGCATGCAAAGAAGGTGGCGAAGTACGAAGAGGGAATACGCAATGGCGGCATGGCGGCACCGTGGAAGGACGAGGTATGGGAGCGAAACAATGGTGGCGCTCGCGCAGTTACAATACCGACCAACAGTGGGACGGTCAGCTCATCTGATCGAGCAGGGTATGTTATTTTTGAGTCTCATTTATAACATACAGCTCACTTCGCGCTGCAGCGAAGCTGCGGAGATCAAACTGGTCACGCTTGCACAAGCAGGGGTACTTCAAGTCGGTGACATCATCGTCCTCAAGCGCAACTTTTCCGCGCTCGACATCCTCGTCGAAAAGGACGCTATCGTACGCTCCTCCTGCACCTTTTAATTCCTCATCTGACTATCTACACACAGATCCAATCGATACACCCAAAATCCCACGCCCTCACTGTCCTTCTCGAACCCGGCACCTCAACCCATCTCCCGCCGTCTCTTCTCTCTCCTCATCCGTCACTACCCACGGGACTCACTCAAGAAGCCGTGATCACAAGTCCCACACAATTAGAAACAGCACTTTTGGACAACGATGGGCGTGTGGAGCGCGCGAAACGACCGAACGGCAATGCATGGAAGTCGATGACTGTGTGGCGGTGGCGAGGCACGGCGCCTTGGGAGGACGTGGGTGGTGGGAGGTGGGGACGAGAGAATCATGGGACTTTGTTTTACTTGAGAGGGACGTATTACCACGAGCGATGAGTTAGTTGGCACTCGGCAAGGTTCTGTGATGTTTGAAGATTTTATTACTATGTTACAATCGCCTCCATACTATATTACAGGTATGTATACAGAAAATGGTATCACGCAAGTATCACAGATGAAAAGGACCAACGAACTATCGTAGTTTGTGCTGTCATCAGTTCGTCTTTAGAGAACCCTTGATCTTTGACCCATCCTCCTCTCGACCCATCAAAGGGTTCAGCAACCCCTCCGTCTGCAACCGCTCGACGAACATCTTCAAAAACGGCTCATAATCGAATGTCCTTTTTACATGGTCCGTCTGTGCATCCAGTTCTTAATCAGCATCCTCAGCAAGCACAATAATCGAGAAACCACCCACATTCGCCTTGATGGCTTTGCTCAACTCATCCTCGACATTGATGTTGGCGCGTACAGCGTCCCGCACACAAGTTTCCCAGGCAGGAACAAGTTCCTCCTCCGACATATTCTGTATTCGGACGCTGACGTCCATGAACTGTGATCCAAAATCGACCGCGTACGTCTTTGATCCCGAAGCTGCACTGAACGCATGCTGCGACGCGATGAGAAGCTCTTGATCCACCTGATATTCAGATACGGGACATCAGCCTTCTTTTACACACTACAGAAATTCGAGAATGCGAGGACAAACCTTACTTTCCCACCCCGCCCCCATCCTCCTTTCTAGGGCTCCCTTCTCCCTCCCCAACAACTGCAGGACATCACTCGCCTTCTCATACACCCCATCCACAATCGCGAGCAAACTAAACCGAATATTATCCCCGCCCTCGGCCGCCCCGCCGTACTTCTCCATCTTCATCCTCAACGCAGGTCGGACAACGTCCATCCACGCATTTCTAGCAGACGAAGATTCGGCAGGCAGAGGTAACTCGCCAACTTCGAGCGGACCAGATTTAAGCCCGTCAAGCTCCCACACTTTCCCATACACGGGAACATACCCAATAAAGTGATACGCTTCTTCTTCGTCCTTTGTCTCTGGTGTTGCTTTCTTAGGCTGAGATTTAGATGGAGAAGATTTCGTCCCGGTTGCGCTTGTTTTGGCACGTTTCGCTGGCGGACGTCCTCGAGTCGTTGGGGTGGTTTTGGCTTTGACTTTGGCCTTGGCTTCGTCAAGAGTGGTTAGGGCGATGGCGTTGAGGGCTCCACGCAGGTCAGCAGGTCTTAATATAGGTCGGATTTGAATGAATAAGCCATGTCCAACAATGGAAAAGGGACCTACCGAGCGAGGGAGTTGTGTGCTTGGCGGAGTACGGGTGAATTGGCGATAGCTAGACCTTTCATCTATGAAGGAAGGGCACGCCGTGATCAGTATTAAAAGCGCGTCAAGTAGGATGGAATGCAAGTGCCCCGAGCATCTTCCTAGCCGAATAATTCTGTCTCAAGAACTTCAGGCCAATGATAGTTTGACCTCTGGAATAGAGCGAACGTCACCCAAAAATAGCAGAAACTTACAACTGGTGACATTTTCTCTGTGTCCGTTCTAAATCTTCGCAGATTGTCTCCGACATTGATCTCGGGGCAGTTCAGAAGGACGTTGAGTATAGCATGCGAAGCGCACGCGTCATCGCTCAGCTGGTTAGCGAACCACACACGTTCTGCTGCTGGGTCGTTAAAGTCTGCCGGACGATGGACGTCCTTTCGCCATAGAAAACAGAATATGAGTCCATGTGGATTGAGATGGTCCGTGGCCCAAGGTTCAATGTCGTACATCTCGACCAGCTCAATGTTGCGGACGCCAATCTTGCGTATCAACGACGTGAAGACACCTTGATGGTTCAGAATACCTTTATTTGTCAACGTCAGTACTTGTGATACGCGTCAATGCTGACCAGGATCAGATTCAATTACGGCGAAAGGGCCGCCGATGAGGTCTTCATGTTGGTTGTGATCATGATCCGTGGAGGTCATCGCTGGAAAACGTTGTTTGCTTCTCAGAATTCAGAATATCTCCGACGCGCGAAGGCTGATGATGATAATCGCGGCATGCATTCGCTGCCGATCCCCAGCTCTCGGATAATTCTCGGAAGATAGAATTCCTTACTCACCTTGGTTTTTCCCGGCCCGCCTGTCCCCACAGACAAGATGTCCCCTGAGAGCTCTTTTAAGCACGATAGACCCTCAAAATACCCGCCAATTTTCCCATCATGTCTTTTTTGAAAGTAGCAGGAACAAAAATCACCGACAAGCAAGGCAATGAGGTCGTACTTCGTGGTGCCGGCTTGGGTGGATGGATGAAGTGAGTACTTCCTCCCTCGCTCATATTTGATTTGTATTGACCGTCGGCCTAAGCATGGAGAACTTCATCTCTGGTAATGAATCGATCTATCGTGAATGATGCTGTTTGGTCTACAACTTAGTATTTATTGTCCAGGATACCCTGGCTGCGAGCACCAGATCCGTGAAGCTCTCGCAGAGGCGATCGGAGAGGAGAAGTCTGATTTCTTTTTTGACAAGGTTATATTATCCTTGTTATCAGTATGGCATTCGAATCCTAATCGATTTGCTAGTTCCTTGAATATTTCTTCACCGATGCCGATGCCCAGTTTTACAAGAGCCTTGGGCTGAACTGCATTCGCCTTCCCTTCAACTATCATCACTTTGAAGGTCATCCCCCTCCCTGCGAATTCTCTACCTTATTAACTGTCTATATCAGATGACATGAACCCCCGTGTCTTAAAAGAGTCCGGATTCAAGCATCTCGACCGAGTCATCAACATTTGTGCTGCCCATGGCATCTATACCATTCTCGATCTTCACACTGCTCCTGGGGGTCAAAATACTGACTGGCACTCTGATCATGGCTCTCATATTGCGAACTGTAAACGCCTTTCTGTCTAACCTACCCTTATTCCTCATGCTAATCTATATCTCAGTCTGGAACCACAAAGATTTCCTTGATCGTGCCGTCTGGCTCTGGGAGCAGCTCGCTGCCCACTACAAGGGCAACCCCTGGATCGCAGGTTACAATCCTCTCAACGAGCCCACCGACCCCAAACACACCCGAGTTATCGCCTTCTATCATCGCGTGCACAAGGCCATTCGCGCCGTCGATCCGGACCACATCATCTTCTTCGACGGAAACACATTTGCTTCCGATTTCTCTCACTTCGGCGACGCCCACAAGGAGTGGGCCAACACCGCGTATTCTATCCATGACTACTCATCCTATGGTTTCCCCGCTGCTGGAGAATTGTACAGCAGTACTGATGAGCAGCGCAGGCGCATGAAGCGCAGCTATGAGAAGAAGCGTGAGTGGATGGATCAACGCGGGTTGTGTGTCTGGAACGGCGAGTGGGGACCTGTCTATGCTCGCCGCCAATACGAAGGCAAGGCGACAGATAGCATCAACGAGTCGCGCTACAAAGTTCTCAAAGACCAACTCGACATCTACAACAAGGTACATACATCTTCCTCTCCTCTCTTTCTTCTCAGCTGACTTGTCCCCAGGACCGTCTGAGTTGGTCCATATGGCTTTACAAAGACATCGGATTCCAGGGCATGGTCTACGTCTCCACCGAAACGCCCTATATGACCCTCTTCAAGGACTTCCTTGCTAAGAAACACCGGCTCGCGATTGACGCTTGGGGTGCCGATGATGTTGCTGTGAAGCAAGTGTACCAGCCTCTCATTGACCACATCCTTCAGGAGATCCCGCCACAGTACCAGAACCTCTACCCGGCTCCCGTGTGGAAGCTCGACTCTCGCGTCACGCGTTTGTCGCGCAACATTCTGGTTTCTGAGTTCCTGATCAAGGAGTGGGCTGATCATTTCGTTGGGAAGTCAATGGAGGAGATTGATGCTATCGCGTCGAGCTTCAAGTACGAGAACTGCTTGAAGAGGGAGGGATTGAATCATATTTTAACTGAGAATGCGAAGCTCGTGCAGTAAGGGAACTATGGCGCTGACAGCTATTGACTTTTTCTAAAAGAAAAAAAAGACTTAATACAGATGTATGCCTGTCCAGGCCGCTAGGACGATCTATGAGATGAACATCAAGAAAAAATATGAAAAAGAATAAGCTGAACACAAAAAGGTATGTGGCGCAAACTGAGCTGCCATCATCCGGTGCCTCTTGAATACAGGCGATCAAGATTTGAGATTCACGGGCTATAACATAATTACATTGACTTGTCTTTGTCGTTACATGAACCTCTATAACTCCAAGTGCACATCGCCTAGCACTTGTCAAGGTAGCTCCGCAGAGCAGCTTTCTCGGTAGTGTCGACGGAGAGGCTATAGTAGTGCTTGACCTGAACCCAAGCACGAACGTAGGTGCAAACATAACTTGCCAAGGGAGGGACCCATCGTGATACATCTATAGCAGAGCCCATAAATGCAGAAATGGTTGAAAGCAGAAGTAGTCGTACCCTTGTCGCCTTTGGACTGGTTCAGGCTTTGAAACAAGGGTAGGTTAATTCAACACAAGTAAAATTGTATTGTTGTCGACTTACTTGTCGGTGACAGCAACGAGCTGTGGGCGAACAAGGTCGTTAGCGAACGCCTCACGTTGGGCGGTAGTCCAAAACCTGGCACCGGAGATCCAGGCCTAAAAAATCCGTGATCACTGGACCTCGTGGGTCAGAACACCATCGGGAAGTCGTACCTCCTTGAGAGGGACAACATGGTCCTGTGAGGTTTGTGCAAGTGAGAAAACAGCATGTCAGCAATTGAACTAGGACAAACGCACAATGTCGAGATCGCTGGCCAGGTTGGTCGCAACATTGTCGTACGGAGAAACCCAAACGCCCGACGTCGCCTTACAGGAGGAGTCAATGACTACGCTGGTTCCATCGCGCTTAAGGACGGCTATTTCCAGGGGAAAAAGGTTCGGTGGAAAAGGTAGACATCATGGTCAACCGGAATGGCTCACTTTCCCTAGTGTCGCAAGTACCAGAGACTGTGATTCTTTGTAAGGTCGTGGAAGAGTAGATGTAGACGGAATACGAACTGGTGTCCCACGTCGGGAAGAGAGAGCGCGAATATGCGGGCGAGTTGCTTGGGGTTTCGACGGTCACTAGATAAGACTGAGAGCGCGTGGTAGCTTATGTCTGGTCAGTCTCACATTCGGACAGATATGTCTTTGCAGTAGAGACAGAGATTGGGGTGGGAAGAGCTGCGAAAGCCACAGACGCGACGCTCAAGATAATAGCATGGGAAAACAGCATGTTGTCTGACAGGACGAGGAAAGGGCGTTATAGCATTCAAATGAAGGTCAGCTACTTTATATCCTCGAGAAAACCGGAGAGCTTCAACTTCCAGATTTGGGGTTGAACAGGAAGGACGACTGTGGAAGCTTCACTGCATGCGAGAATCTCAGTGCAACTTCCACAACGTGCGTCTTGTTCAATGTGACAGAACGGTTGCATGTGAGGCTACTGACGTGGGGTACGCCGCAGTGAACCATGTGCTTCCAGTTACAAATTGCCACCAAACAGGTATGGCAATGTGCTCGTATTGAGCTGACGCCAGGTGGCAGTCCTCAATGAGACTGATTGCGAACGATGGAGAAGCGATGGCAAAGGACAAGTAGAAACCATATAAAGATTATATCACGCCGATTCACGCATGACCATAACCTAATCGGTTCAATCAAAGGGCAACCTTGAAATTTTCTGAAACTTTAATGTACAAATTAGGAACATCGGCAAGAAGGTGACCCAGTGTCTCAATCTTAACGTTAATGGTACGGAGGGTCCAATCTGACTGTAAGTGATGATGTCATGGCTTCCTATGCTTGCTGAAAGGTATGTATTTTCTCCACTTGCACCTCTGCTCATACATTCACTGGAGTTCTCCCTCTCTGCGTATTCGAGTTGTTGCGACCCAAAGTTCAAAGGGTCATTCCAGGAAATTGTGTATGTTTCTTGAGAAGCCATAAATCATTTCTAACATGTTTTTCCCAAGTAAAAATTATTTAATAAATTAAGAAACAGTTAAATAAAATGATTGATTTTTATATAGTGTATCTTGAGAAAATAAAGTACAATTTTTCTCAAGAAACATAATATAAATACAAATCATGTTTCTCACCTTTAATTCAAGAAAAACATTTCATGTATCTTTATGTGTTTCTTTCAAAAATATTATTACAATGTATCTTAAGAAAATCTTTTTGTGTTTCCTTTTTCCAATAAAAACAAAAAAATTTCTCAGAATTCTCAGAAACACAAAAAGTTTTTCTGAGAAAAAAGAAAAAGAAAATTATCTTCTTACGATACATTCAAAAGAAATATATTAAAGTTTTGAAAAACATGATTTGTATTTATAAGTATGTTTCTCGAGAAAAATTCAAAGAAAAATTTTCCCAAGATACACTGTATAAAAACAAATCATTTTATTTAACTGTTTCTTAATTTATTAAATAATTTTTACTTGAGAAAAACATGTTAGAAATGACATAACATGCTTCTAATTGATGTTTCTCAATAAACATATACAATTTCCTAAAGTGGGTCTTCCTGTTGTCAATTTTCATGAGGTAGAGCTGAAGCCGAGAAACAGTTGTGTTTCCTGTAAAGAATCTCTTTGGTCTAAGGACTCTAGATCAATGTTACAACTTGGACCTAAATATACACGAGTAAGTTACGTGCACCTCAGTCGTCGTTACGACATACTTGACCCACCTAAATATACACGAGTAAGTTACGTGCACTAGTAAGGTAGGCATAAATACAGTGTCCAGTCTAGATATGTGTGTAACTCACCCTCAGTCGTCGTATCTTGACTGAGGGTTTGTGTATCGTATGAGTAGGTATATATATGTGTCCGTCAGTCTGTTAGGGATAATTAATGAAGTAATGTAATAACCCTTGATCGTTGTATCTCGGCACTTACGGTAGTCATGCCATCGGCGTCCAACAATCAGGCCCCTGTCTGCCTCGCTGTCTCGGTTTAGTTCTACCCTGGCAATGCTCCGAAATGAATGATACCTTCCTTAACGACTTCCTACCTACGTTCTTTTCACCTGTACCATTGGAATGTCCATACTGATAACTACAATTTCTGATGCAAAAGTACTCATTTCCATCAAGAAGAAAATTCTTGGTTGTTTTCTCACGCCACATGCTTCGGATGTATGCGATCCAATATTTCATTCAGAAAGTCTTTATCATAAATCATCGAGGCCGAGCTTGCCAATCTTGAGACGTGCTTGTCAGTAAATACTGTCGTATTTAACATCGATTCGATCGGAATTTCAAACAACTCATAGTTAGATGGCCAATGGCTGCTGTACGAAGTTAGCGGAATAGTCAAGTCATTGGATCAAACGAGAAGGATTCGGGTCGAGATAGCTACTATTTTTCCACTATAGCGCCACATGTAGAATTATCAACCAGTTCTCCGTATAGTATGGTGTAAGTAGTATTCAGAGTCTGAACAAAAGTCGCGATGTTGTTCGCACTAGGGGCTCATGGCCTTCTGGTTCGTGCGACATTTTATGTATTTTAGGACCCAGTTCGGGTATCGCGGTCGGCCACAATCCCATGTGGCAAGAACTTTAATACAGATATCATCTGAGCAAGGAAAGGAAATCTGGTTCATAACTATAACAAGTTTATTGTGGCAATCATTGCAAATAACGGAGACCCACAATATCATCCAAGTTCCGACTTGGCCACCTGAAACGGGTCGAAAGAATAGATGACCATAGTCAACCTGAGTTGTTGACCCAACGGGTGCTACCTTGAGCGACGGGGCATTTATGATTACCCAGAGTTTTACTTGTTGAAAAAAATCGTCCGCAATCATCGCAGATAAATTCGCAAACTTTTCCGTGTTTCGCCACCTCGTGTCGCAGCCGATCGTGTTGCCGAGAAAAGCTCTCTGAGCATCCAAGCGTGCACTCAAACGAAGCACGAGGTTTAGGTTTGTGTGCTTCCATGTGCACCTTCAGTGTATACTGGCTAGTGAAGCGACGTCCACACCCGATGATCGAACATGGAAACCGACGTTTAGGATCACTGTCGCTGTGCGTAGGTGAGGATTCCCTTGATTTTTGGAAATCGGGGGAATGGACAGTCCGAATTGGGCGCGGGGATTGTTGTCTTGATTTAAAGGGCAAAGTTGAAGCGTGAGGGTTCATGCCAAGTGATTCATTCCGCGTAGAAGCGGGATAATTATCAAGGACGTTAGGAAATTCGTTGGATGATAGCGGGGACGTGGCTGGAACGAGAAAATTTAACTGATGGAAGTTAACTTGCATGATCAAATTGTAGTCACCATCTACATGGGAGTACTGAATAGGGCCTCTAAGTGAAGATGCAGAATTGAATGGGATCCCGTTGAATCCATGAGTTTCGGTGGAGGAGGACGCTCGCCAAGTCCACGACTGCGCATCATATGCATCTGAATGGGATTCAGTCCATACAAAAGAACAACTCTTTAAGTGATGACTGACTGGATGATCGCGACCCGTGGTACGATGTAGAGGGTGGTAAAGGGGTATCATCATATGGTAGGGCTTAGTTCAGGGATTAGGACCTTATATTCATTATACAGGCAAGCTTACGTTGTTGAAATTGATTTATTTCCATAGAATTATTCCATTCTGCATGTGAAGTCTGAAGAGGGTCTGGAATCCATCGTTCATGAGGAAAGGACCGAGCTTGAGATAATGACATACTCACAGACGACAGTATTGTTGTAGAAAGCGGGAGCAGCCTCGCCATGGCCGTTCCTTGGCCAGTGATATTCGTTTGTAGGGAGCACGGGCTTTCTGTCAGAGTAGTCGGAGTAGGTCTGGCCGGACATATAGAAGTCAAAATCTAAAGCATATTGATCAATAGTCATGTTAGTGGCCGCAACTTAACGATTCGTACTAAAGAGTAGAGTGGGCTTCCTGGACTTTGTATCGAACAAGGATCAAGATGGCGGTCGAACGAGTCGGATGCTGATGGAAATGGCACAGACGAGAAACGAGAGGGAACCCGGCTAAAACCAGGGGTTCTTATCAGGAGAAGACATGTTGTCCAGGGATGGGTTATGATCGAGCGCCGATTAACGGGTCACTGACCTGAGAGAGTACAGCCTCCGCGAAACCAGGATTGCTTATGTAGCAGAAAGAACAAGAATGAAGCAATGGAGTACACATGACAGTCGCAAGCGGAGTTATCAGTTAATACGGTAAACTATCGAAGACAAGATCAACCAACTCTGGTTTCCGTGGAGAGAGCGCGTCCACAGATTGTATATAAAACAAATATCCTCATCAAAAGGGGATAGATCCCGCAAGTCGGAGGAGTACATAGGTACCACCATTTTCGGTCACGACCCCGTCCGGCATCGTACCCTTACCCGGGCCTGGTTCCCTCGAACATGAAGACAGTGCACTGGTCCTCTACATATATAGTCCGTTACATCACTTATACTTACTCACTTTGCGTCGAACAAGAGGCAGTAGAGGCCGACGTATTATATGACGTGGCTCTCCGATATTCGCACCGGTCGGTGCCTGTCAGGCAACGTTTCCGATCTTACAGGAGCATACTTACTCATCTTGACATAACAATTTACTCAGATGCCCCACAAGATCTGCCCAATCCTAAGGACCGACCTTATGCAGGGACACACAACGTGATGCAGGCAAACTGGCATCTCTGGCACACAAACTTTGAATGCATGTTTTGGTGCGCCTTTCGGAAGGTATGAAACACAGGTTATTCCTTGGTCGACCTCAATGATACGTCAAAGGTTTCTTTACACGTTTCTAACACGGTTTATCTGTCAGTGACAGCCTTCGTCATCTCAGTTATCACACAGCCTCAGTTTTTGAAGAATAGCCGATCTGCTCTCACGAATGGTGCCTCAACATTGGACACATCACTACCCGCCAAACTCGCAGGTCGTTTGTATCGTGATTGCCAATGACAGTCGATCACTGGGAGTACGCATTTGGCATAAGGCCAGTGCAAGGGATTATCCTCGGAGATTGACATATCTGGACACACGAGGGCAAGGACTGAATTGACCGGTAACGTTGATCATACTAAAACACCGTGATTGTCCGAACCGAAGGTTTGCAAGTTGTACCTTCCATAGTCTTCTCTCCAGGCTTTTGTGACTACGATCCCTTATATAGGATGCCAGTGGCCACCCGAGACAGAATTTAGCCACCGGAATAACGCACGAAAATGCTAACAGACTCGAATGACTGCTGGTAATTAAAATAGTTCCCACTTTGCCTTCTCACAACCATCTTGTCGATCATTACAGAAAGGCATTTTCTCCTACTTGGTTCCGTTCCTTGCCAATTCCAATCACCAGATTCTAATGAGTTTCTCATACCTTTTGTGTAATTGGATTGACAGCAAAAAGTAACGATTTTCAGTCTGACATTGGCACTGTTTTGCGTCTACCCAAACTGAAGCTACAGTCTTCATGATCAAGTTGGATGATATGGTCAAAATTGAATGCATGGTCATATTCTCTAACTAACTGTTAATGGACCTCGTCTGAGATCATTCAACGGAAGTTACAACTGATGTCATTGCAAAAGTTTATTGGTCCGATCATTAAGGGGTCTCCAATACATAGCAAGTCTTCAGAATTCTCGATACGCAGCCAGTGGGAAATGTCAAGACAGAAGTTCTTGATGGCCGATTTGACGAAGAATGGGAGTTACATCATCGTAGAATCTTTTTCATCTCTTTCGAAGGCTCCCCTTCTTCGACTGTTGTCGCATGATCAAAAACCATTGCCTGATTTGGAGCGTTAAGGAATGGTTGACAAAGAGTGCAATCAGACCGTTGTGACACTGTGCAGCATCCTTCCAAAGCGAGAAGGATGTCTTCTGACTTTCAAGCATCCGCATGAGCAAAAATCCAAACTTTCGAATTACCGAGTTGACAAAGAGTGTAGTTGAAATGCATCCCTTCTTGTCGAAATCGAGCGGATGATCCAAAAATTGCAGGTGATGAGCCGCATTCTCGCCTTGCATAATGCGGAAAACGATGGAAGATGTCCACGCGATCCACAGTCCATACGCCCTGTATAGGATAACTCTGCTCCTCTTCCTTGTGGCTTGTAGATGATGGCACTTTAAGGTCATATTTCTCCGAAGGACTAGCAATCTAGGCCAACTCTGAAGTTTCATTTGCTCATGGGCTTTTCGGTCCTATGTGTTCTTGTGGTTTCAGTTCTGCGGCGAGGGGCGAGCCTGTAGTGATCGTTTGTTAGATCCATGGAGATTCTGTACCTCGAGGTTCTGAGTTGAATACATTACGGCGTCAATCATTTCGACAGGCTCAATATAGATATGTCATAAGTGCATGGAAACGAGAACTTGCTGCCGATTGGAGGAAACAGCTTGGTTACGAATGGATCCGTGACCGTGCGACAAGCACAGTTACCAGACGGGAGGCAGATGTATTAAACAATCCCTTTCGAATTCATCAAGATCGACTGTGACGCGAGGTAAATCGTTGTGCCAAGTAAGTCAGGTTGACCTTCGACGCATCGTTCCTGTATTTCAATTAAACACATGGAGAGACATCAACACTACTCATACTCTTTTCCATTCCTGCGGCAGGGATAAGGAACGATTGTCTTGGGAGAAGTACTAGTGGTAGGAACTCACCTTTCCAAGCAACCATGAGTTGGCAGTGGGGAATTAACTCAATATGTCATTCGTGGTGTATCAGTATCAATCCCATCAAACGTTCGCCTGCAATACTTTGTTATGGTATGAGGGAGGATAAGGTTGTGAAGCAAACTGCTATTATTCCGCAGATGCATGAAACGGCGCCGGGTTAATCATCTTTTTTCCCGTATGCACCGTAGTTTTGATGTCATTTGCGGTTCCGAAATATGCATAACGGAATCAGATCAACGAAGACATAAGTCATGGTCTTCATCACTAGTTGCGTTGAGAATTCTGTTTCTCGCGGAGATCCCGCAAAGGAAGCATTGATGAGATACTCAGAGATTCGGTCCGAATATCTACAAGAAAAGAGAACAATACCAAGTGTTCTCATCTGTAAGTAAGGAGTAGGTTGTTTGCTTTGGAATTATGTGTGCACAGACCAGGGCGCGGCGTGGCGGTGAGGCCGGATCGGCGACGGCCAGACCAATCTGGGCTAACTGTGTCCATTTGGGGCAGGGTTTGGAACTCCGACCAGGCCCAGAATCCACTGTGTGCACTGTTGAGCTCAACCGAAAATCAAGTTCACGGCCATCTTCCACTCTCGTTGCTGTCACCTACGACCAGCAACTAGCCAAGTACGACAGAGAGGGCTCTTGACGCTGCTCAGCGCGTCTGGATTACTCTGTATAGATTCACGTTAAACCAGGTCCCTCAGACGCTCAAGTTATGTCCTCGTCTCGCTGTTCCTCTTCTCTGACTCCGCTTCGATCTCCTTCGCCATCACCACCGACTCAACCAGACCATTTCTATGGCGCAGCTGATGTCCAGCTGCCGCCGTCTCCCAGTTCCGATGGCAAGACATGGTTGGACCCTGGAGATGACCCTCTGGCACATCGTGGGATTCCGGTTTTCAAACCAACAATGGAGGAATTCAAAGATTTTGAAGAATACGTATCAAATATTGAGTGCTGGGGTATGAGGAGTGGTATCGTGAAAATTATCCCGCCGAAGGAATGGTGTGTAGCACTTAGACACATACATGACTTAGACTTACCCTAATCTGATTTACAGGAACGATTCCTTGCCTCCGCTCAAGGAACAACTCGTCACAGCGAAAATAAGGTCACCGATTGAGCAACATATGTTCGGTAGTGGTGGGCGTTTCCGGCAGGAGAACATGGAGAAGCGAAAAGTGATGAGTACTCGCGAATGGTTCGAATTGTGTGCAAAGGACGAGTTCCGTGCACCAAGTGTTGGCGAAGTCGGGCTTCAGGCTCGAAGTACGTATGTTAGGCCAAGAACCAGAAAGTCAAAGAAAACCGAGACCGGCCCGGAGCAGACTCCTTCGGTCAAGGAGGAATCTGTCGATGCCCAGTCCCTAGGTTTTGCAGACTCTACTTCAGCTAAGGATCTGTCTGTGTTCTCACCACCAAACAGCATCGGCACTCCACCGTCACCTTCATCTCAGCTATCGGTGATTGCTAATGATGAGAAAGAGGATGTGAAACCTAATACGAAGAAGCGCGTTGGGCCTTCGAGACAAGCGAGGGAGGCAGCGCTCGCCGACCGTGCATCCCAAGACCTCAAATTCCTCCAAAATTTTGACCCCCACAATGATTGGTTACCACCCAACACTACAGCGGCGGATTATACGCCAGAATTTTGTCAAATGCTCGAACGGCATTATTGGCGAAATTGTAGTCTTGGAAAGTCTGCTTGGTATGGCGCTGATACCGCAGGTCAGTTCGTACTCTTCACCAAGCCGATTCGGCTGAAATAACCCCTTGATTAAGGTACACTCTTCACTGATGAAACAACTGTCTGGAACGTGGGCAAACTCCCTTCAGCCCTTTCTCGTCTTCTCCCTAGAGATCAAAGTCTACCTGGAGTCAATACACCATATCTATACTTCGGCATGTGGAGGGCAACGTTTGCCTGGCACGTTGAAGATATGGATTTATTCAGCATCAACTATATCCATTTCGGAGCGCCCAAGTTTTGGTATGCAATTCCTCAGGGTAGAGCTGGTGCTCTCGAACAAACGATGAAAGGTAACTCCCTTAATTGAGTCATTTTGACTTAGCTGAAGGAGGATGCTTGTCAGGTTTCTTTCCGAAGGACTCGAAATGTTCACAATTCCTACGACACAAGTCTTTCCTGGCTTCACCAACAACCCTTGCTCAATCTTCTTGCCGTCCCAATTTCCTTGTACAACACTCTGGAGAATTTGTTATCACTTTTCCTCGTGGCTACCATGCCGGCTTCAATTTAGGCTTCAATTGTGCAGAGAGCGTCAACTTTGCACTTGAAAGTTGGATAGAACTTGGAAGACGTGCCAAAGTATGCGAGTGTGTTGGTGATAGGTACGACATACCACCATTCCAATTCAGAATATGTGTGAATGCTTACCGATCTCACAGTGTTACGATCGACGTAGATCAGCTCCTTGCAGATCGTGCTATAGAAGCTGGTAATCCTCCGCTGGAAGCACTACCTGCGCCGTCCAAATCTAAAGCCAAACGTGTTACGGTAAAGAAGGAGAACGATATTGAAGCACTCAAGATTCCTAAAGTGAAGAAATCTCATAAACGCAAGCTCGAGGCGCCCGAGGAGCCCCAAGCCAAGAAACTGAAGATAAAATTGTCGCCATCGAAAGCTACAGTATCCAAGGTTCCACTTACCATTAAACTCGGACCACGACCATCTATGGAACCATTTCCATGCTGTCTCTGTATATCTACGGACAAAGAAGGTCTTTTGCGGGTTTATGATCCTCCTATTGGACGAAAGGACATCGAGGAGGCTGCAGGAAACCCCAAGGAATGGATGGCTCATGAGCATTGCGCAAAGATAATTCCAGAAACTTGGGTTGATGAAATTGAGCTTTGTGGCGTCAAGGAAAAAGTAGTCTATGGTGTCGATGGAATAGTCAGGGACAGGTGGCATCTGGTAGGTCTTTCGCTTTTTTTTTTCTTCATTCGTCTCATCCCCCAATCAAAAGAAATGTTCAGCCTGCACGAAAAATCGCTTAAAGGCGCATGGTGCTCCTATACAATGTACAAAAGGAAAATGCTCAAAGGCGTTCCACGTATCTTGTGCACGGGACGGTGTCGCATCAAATATCCTCTTCAATGTTGTGGAGGTTGAGAAAGAGGTGTTACTTGTCGTACCGACGACACCTGCAGATGTCGTGCTAGCTGTCCCCGATGCAATGCAAGTAGACTCTTCAATGCCAGCAGTCACACAAGGGACGATTGCCCCGGCGGCGGTTGCGGCACCCCAAGTGCTCAAGACCATCACAAAGTTGGAAGCCCAAGTTTTGTGTTCCCAGCACAACCCCGTACGTTACCCGTCATCATATATGTCTTTTCTATTGTGAAATTGAATTGCTTTATCTAGATCGTGGCCGCTGCCAAGAAAGAGGCGAAACAAGATAAGATCAAGACCGAACTATTAGCTCTACCTGAGATGGCTCGTATCAAACTCCGTGTCAGCTCTGGCGTCTTTGAGGTATCACTTATCAAGGTGATAGAGGCAACAAACTCGGTGGAAGTTTTGTGGGACAAAGGAGAAAAGAGGGAATTCAAATGGAGCAGTGTGATATTTGGGAACACTGATATTCCAGTGCAACAGAAACCGACAGAAATGGCTATCAAAACAGATGGTGAGTATAATACTCTCATTATATGTATGTCATCAGTTATGCCAATTTATCTTTGTCTCCGTACAGCCGTGACAGTCGGGGCTCATGTGTCAACTTACTCGTCTGTGAAGGTTGCTACTGGATCGCGATTACCTCAGTACCAGCCGGTTGCTAGTACTTCCAAGGCCCAAGCGGCACCTCAGCACCCCTATGGACACCTGTCGCGCTACTATCCATCTCAGACGACGAATTACGACTATTGGCGCTATCCGAATACACAATATACTGCGAACCCCTACGCTTACTCACAATACTATCCCACTGCGGGGTCGCAGCTTGGCCTGCCGTACGCCTACCAGAGTCAGAACCCGTATCGAACTGCTCAGGTTGGCTGGCAGCAGCAGAACAGCCAAGGACAGAACAGTAACCATGCTCCGTCAGGACAGCAGGCACAGGGTTCCTCAACTCAGGATCAGAACCATTCAAGTAGCGGTGATCAGTCTCAAGAATCTCAACCGGATGGGCCAGCACAAGATGGCAATACACCCGGTCAATTGTCAGTGTCTTCTCAGATGCAAACCCCGTCATCTCAGACCTTACTGTCTCCGGAAATTCAACAAGCGCTGTACTCGAATCTCGCAGCCTTGTCGTCACTTCAGCCTGACCAGTTTGAGAAATTGCTGAAGAATAATCCTCATCTTCGGGATGTCGCATTGGCGGCAGTTCGTGGGGAAACGCAGAGTTCATAGTGTAGTCTTCGCGTCAACCTCTTTTGGAATGCGTAGGCTTTTATTCTGTTCTTTATTTCGGTTATACCACACTTCCCTCCATAGGCTACCTGTAGTGTGGCCTCTTATCGTCTTCCTCGAATATTTCTTGTTTCTCTCAGATGTAGTTGAATATATTCGAATTGCTGTAATAGTATCGAATAACGAGTTTTTTCTTTTCCAAACGCGTCTCCTGGGAGACGCGTGGCCAAATAGAAGCACACAAAGGGCACGCGTCTTGGAAATCGAAATTTCTCTTTCACCCTGACCAATTATGGCTGATCTTCCAGCTCTCCTCCTTGCTTCTCTCGAACCTACAACTAGGAAACAAGCGGAGCAAAGCCTTGACGCTGTGAGCGTTCAGCCTGGCTTCCTCTCGCATCTCCTACGTCTCGTCTTGGAGCCATCGCAGGATCGCGAGGTTCGATTGGCGGGCGGAGTGTATCTAAAGAACATCACGAAGCACAGATGGGAGGAGGTCTGTCATGTCTCCATGATAGCTTTGTAGAGTTCCCCAACGTCGTCTTCTAGGATATACAACCCTTAGCCGAACAGGACAAGGCAGCATTAAGATCAGAGCTCGTGCCCGCGATGCTGGTGTTATTTAGTTCTGCAGACAAGGGAATCCGTGCTCAAGTTGCAGAGTCCGTCTCTTTAGTCGCAGAACTTGACTTCCCACATAAATGGGAGAATCTCATCGATGTAGGTTCGTGTCCTGGATTTGGAGGACTATCTAGGCTGATGCTGTCATATCTTGGCGTTAGCAACTTGTCGCGTCTCTTTCCTCGACCGACTACAACATTAACATTGGTGTCCTCGAAACCGCACATTCTATTTTCCGCAAGTGGCGCGCTCATGTTCGATCCGACGACCTCTTTACAGAGATTAATCTTGTCCTCAAAACATTTGTCAAGCCGTTCTTGCAGCTCTTTAGGCAAACAGCGACTCTTTTGAGAGACCCCAGCACGAACCCCTCTTTGGCCACACCCCTTTACAACTACGCGCTCCTCGCACGAGCTATGGTCCTACTTAACGACATATTTTACGATTTCACTTGCCACGACCTTCCTCCTGATATCGAGGACGCACACGCCGAGTTCTTCGCACCAGGATCAGGTTGGTTCCAATCGTTTATGACTTGGGATTCAGCCGAGCTGAAGGGCGATGTGAGGTTACGTTTGTCCACTGCAGATGTCAAGATCTAACCAATCACGTATAATAGCCGGACGATACAACCCCTTCCCTTCCATCGCAGATCAAAACTGGGATCCTTGAGATTGCCGAAGTAAGTGCTCTACACGCGACTGTGAATTGACCTTCCCTCATCTCTTGCAGCTATATATCAAGCTATACCCGGAGCAGCTACAACAATCACCTGCCGTCGAATCTTTTGTCCAGTCTGTCTGGGGCCTGATTGGTTCCAATCAGCTTCCTGGTATTGCAGATGACAACGTCAGTACTTGGAATTGTGCTGTTCACAGTGTAGTATATAAGTCATTTTCAGCTGGTTTCTCAATCTCTTCGTTTTATCTCAACAGCAATTCGATCGGGTCAATGGAAAAGTCTCTTCTCTGCGAGAGAAACGATATCGTCCTTGGTACAGGGTGTTGTTGTTTCCAATGTTGCACTACGAGAGCATGACGTGGAGCAATTTGAGGACGACCCACTGGAATTCATTCGTCTGGACTTGGCACTATCAACTACAGGGACGGACACTGCTACTCGTCGACAAGCTGCGGCGGACGTCCTCCAGGCTCTAGTGGGGAGCGGCTTTGAAGCAGAAACAACCGAAATTGTTGGAACGTGGATTGGAACTGGCTTGAATGAGTATGAGTTAAATAAAGCAGAAAATTGGAAAGCGAAGGATAGTGCGGTGTATCTTTTGACAGCTCTGGCGACGAGAGGTTCAACATCACAAGTAAGTGATCTCGAAGGTGTGAGAAGATGCGCTGATAATACTATTACTGATCTTAGCACGGTGTGACGTCAACAAATTCCCTCGTAGATGTTGTCAAATTCTTTTCGGATCATGTCTTCCAGGACTTGCAGGCTGCGCCGGGCATCGTGCATCCCATTTTGCAAGTGGATGCTATCCGATTCCTACTTACTTTCCGCAACCAAGTCTGTGCCCTTGTCTATATGTCTTCCGCGTGTCATTCTCATCTATAAATCAGCTCACAAAATCCCAACTTCTCTCGGTGCTCCCTCTTCTGGCGCAGCACCTGCGCTCTACTAATTATGTGACCTACACCTACGCTGCCATTACCATTGATCGCGTCCTTTCTATCAAGCAAGGAAATCATCTCATGTTCGTATGCTGATCTGTTCACTTGTTCTGAGCTTTTCACGTAGACTGATTTAAACTCTTCAGCTTCGCTCAAGCAGACATCCATGATTTTGCTCCTAGTCTTGTTGACGCGCTTCTAACGAAGATAGAGAGCGCTGGGACATCAGAAAAAGTTGCGGAGAACGATTATCTTATGAAGTGTAAGAGATTTGTGTGAGAGTCTAGAACGATCTAAACGGATTTTCAGGTGTCATGCGGGTCATTGTAACTGCTCGCCAAACGCTTACCCCAACTTTTGAGCGGATATTGATGCGCCTTGTCGCCATTCTTGGCCTCATTTCAAAGAATCCTAGCAATCCTCGTTTCGATCAGTTCATCTTTGAGAGTATTTCAGGCCTCATGAGGTATGCTGTTTCTCACATTATATCAACATCTGGCTAAGCTGTCAAAAGATTTGTGGTCAGTGGAAACGTGTCGACACTTCCAATATTTGAGCAGGCTCTCTTCGGACCCTTCACTTTCATATTGCAGCAGGACGTCGATCGTGAGCTATCTCTTCCCTTTTCCTTTCTTACTGTCTCAACCGTTTCTTCCGACCCGCAGAATACATTCCCTACGTCTTTCAAGTCCTTGCACAGATGCTAGAACTCCACAAAACGGAAGTACCGGAACAATACCGTAGCCTTCTTCCCTTCTTGCTCACACCGGCTATCTGGCAACAAAAGGGCAGCATTCCTGGACTAGTAAAATTGCTCAAGGCATATCTAGCGAGAGACAGTGCAGGCATGCTTGCTGCTGGTCAAATTGCTTCAGTACTCGCGGTTGTGCAGCAACGCTTGATCCCGTCTAAGCTCAACGACGCGTGGGGCTTCGAGCTACTCCAGTCCGTTGCCCTTAATGTCAAGCCGTAAGTTGTTTCACTAGGCTTGTCATGTGGCATGACATGACAGTCATTCAATCCAGCGATCAACTGAAGCAGTACTTCAAGGCAATAGTGATGACCCTTCTTACAAGGATGCAAACATCTAAGACGGACAAATATGTTCATCTCTTCACTAAGTTTTTCCTGTTTACGATGGCCATCAATGTGGATGGCCTCTCTCCTGACTACGTGATCGGAACTATCGAGGAGATACAGCCTGGGTAGGTCCTGTTTCCTAATTGGTTGACCACCAGGACAAGAATATTCTTACGTTCTACTCCCATAGACTATGGTCCCAGATCTTGGTTAACTTCATTGTTCCCCAAGTTCCCAAAATGCCAATAAAGGAGCGCAAGCTCGCAGTAGTAGGCGCCACACGTTTACTGACGCAGAGCACCTTCATGACACAACAACCATCTGCTGCGGCATGGTACGCTGTCATCATTCCATCGCTTCCTATGTATCGTCTGACTCTGGAGTAGGCCGGCAACCTTCGGCGGCCTCGTGAAACTCTTTAGCGAACCTCAATACCTCACAAACTCCAAGACAGACGAAGATCCACATGCGGGATTGACTGAGATCGACTTCGAAGAACAGACTGCTGGTTATCAAGCTGCCTACTCGCGGCTTGCGGCGTCTGAGACTCCGGAAGCTGATCCCGTTGAATATGTACGAGACCCACAGCAATTTCTTGGCCAGGAGCTTGTGCAGATGTCCAAGAGACATGGGCAGAGTGTGAAGGCATTGATCGAGGCAACCCCGGATGTTGGCCCGTTCATCCAGGCGCTCGCATCAGCAGGATACATCTTGTAAAGAGTTTTTGTCCAGAGGAAAGGAGGGTAGAGGTTTAGTTAGATCCGTACATATTAAACACATCAATATGAATATTTTGGAGGTGGCCGGCCTATATCGCACTTACCAGCCTTATCTGGGACAACTTCAGCTGACATTTTTCGTACTTCACACTTCTTACAATTTTGACTTTCGCTCTTGTTTCGCCTTGTGCGTGCTGAGTGCCATGACTTTGTTTCTGACTAAGGTGACAAGACTAATAGCACGATCTATAGGAAACCGCCACGCTACGAACTAAGTACAGTAAAATAGATGGTTTCAATCAAGTCTCCGTCATGGCAACCCAGCGTATGCATTTCAATATCGGAATCTAACTAAATTACATTGTCACCGCCTTCGTCTTCCCTTGAACCCCTTGAATACAGCACCATCATCACTATCATCGTCAACCAGAACGGGCGCAGCTTTCCTGCTTGATGCCCTAGCCCTAGCTGGCGGCTTTTGTGTGTTCCGGGTTCGGGTTGATCGAAGAGTTTGTTCTTCGTCGCTATCTCCCGGTGCAGAGCCACCGTTATTTGACGCTTGTATATCGTCTTCGTCCTCATCTTCTTCCAGAAACAGAGGTTGAGACTTTGCAGATGCTTTTGAGCGAGTGGATGTTCGTTTGGGTGGAACAGCCGAGCTAGCTCGGGAGGAGACCTTAGACTTGCCTCGTCGAATTGGAGCAACATCTTCATCCGAATCATCGATTACCATGGGTTTGTGGCTCCTCGCAGGCTGATTCTGCGTTGGCTCGACATCCTTGATGGCTGCTTGGGTTTGTGTGAGTCCGTACTCGTCCCCGTGTCGATCCTGGAACTTTCCTCCTTTCCAATATGCTGTGTTTTCGGGGTTCAGAATGAAAAAGAACGGTATCGTAAGGAGAAAACTCACCAGGCCCCATTCCATAGTCATTCTCGTCACTCACAAAGAGCTCAACCATCGCAGAACGAGTGGTTCCCACTTTCTGTTCCAAAATTGTCAGTCATACTACTACGCTAAAGAAACGATAAGAAATAATTTCACCTTTTTGAACTTCTTGAAATTAGGCTTTTCTTTCCACTCTGGAGGAGCTTCATCAACCTTCCCTCTCTTTCCTCGATTATAAACGGGCATCTCAACAACAACCATAAAATTTCCCCTAACATTTGTATCATCCCCAAAATCAGCTACAAGGGCCCATTCCTCCTCCGGATCGGTACGCTCAATAGTAGGCTTACTGATCTTGAGATTGTTAAAATCACGATCGAAATCATCTTCCCCCTTCTTGCCTTTCTTCGTCGACGCAATGGCTTTGAGGAACTTATCGTCGATATCGGGCTTTCCGGGTAGCGCCCCTCCTTTATGAGCAGTAGTTATTTTGTCAGCAGCAGAGGATGGAGGTTTACTTGTTGCCTGAGCAGCGGCGGCCGTGCTAATAACGACCTTCTCAACAGCATTAACATTCTCAATCGCGCGTTTCTTTGACAGGTTGGATCCAGTGTTAACATTTCCCATTTCGACATCTTCATCGACGTCATCGAGCCCGCGTTTCGTACCCCGCGGCGCAACAACCGACGCTTGTGATTCTTCTTCCTCCTCCCTCAGAGTGCTAAGGTTCGCGTGCCCTGTTCGGCCAGCGCGGCCCTTCTTCCCCTGCGTCTGACTTTCGATTTGCGTTTGGCTGGAGTTATCCAGGACGTCGTCAAACGTGCCTTCGTCAAAAGTCCCAGAATCCATGTTTTCCCGACCGCTAGCTTCAAACAAAGCCTTGAACTTCTTCAATGGTGGCTCCTCGACGGGTTCTGCAACGGGTTCTTCGAGTGTATACCCAAAAGCTTGTGATAGACTACTCTCGGTGAGAGCTCCGACACGACGTTTCAATCTGGATGAACGAGGGGCCTTTACAGGTAGCTTCAAGCAAGTTAGTCATGTGCCCCATTTTATAGATATAGCATACCGGCTCATCCTCAACATGTTGCGGTGGAGGACTTTGATCAGGTACAGGAGTGAGCGCGGAAACATCAGGTGAAGCATCCAGTATCATAGACGGGTCATCAAAACCAATCACCAAAGGTGTTCCGCCAGCTTTGACACGTCTCGTCAGTGCCTACACGACACGTTTGTCAGTCTCACTACCATAGAAGATATGGTTGAAGATTGAGACCTTGCGCGATGGAGGGGCAACTTCGGGTTCAGGCTCCGGCTCTGTGTCAGGAGTTTTGGTTACCGGGGCGGAGGTCTCTTGTGAAGGTTGACGTGAGGTGGCACGACGGATCAATCGCTTTGGTGGCCCAGTCCGTTTCTCGGGCTCTGCTGGTGGTATAGAGGGTTCTTCGGAGTGTGTATTAGGAATGAAGTCGGGGAGGGAATTTGATTGGGGCACTAAGATCCGATTGCTGTGTAGGAAATTCCCTATATCGAAACAAGAGATAGTCACCTACGTTCTTCGTTTTCCAAGTCTGCCGAGGGTGGGTTGGTGAATAATGAGGTGTCGACCTGAATGGCGACTTGTACGATAATATCGGGGTCGATAATGTGGAGGCCAAAACTGGAAATTACGTTAAAACAAAAAGAAACAATGTTGCAACTCATGCGATGGACGTACGATCTCGCCTCCTCCACCAGCTCCTTCCAAGGTTCTCTACCGACCGCGGCAATAAGGGACTTATTCCTCCCTACTACAACCTGTGTTTTACCCCCTTTCGCTTGTCCTCTCGTCAACGCTCTATGAAATTTCAATCTCCCAGAAGCGGCATCGAAGGTCTCAAAAGATCCTCCTCCCCTCTCAATAACCTCCTTGTAGTCTCCCATTCGATTCTTCTCATCCACGTAAAGAAAGCGATATGTCGAGAACATGTTGAGACGTTCTTCGTTTGGTTCCCATACCCTCATTTCCTTCTGTGACGTAGGTAACGAGGGAGAGTAGGCCGGCCTGTGCTTGCTAAGCGGTGGCAGCTCGAAGTTATGTTCTAAAGAGCCCTGAGAACCTTTTTGGAGCATTCCCAGGCGAAGAAGTTCCGTGAGCCACTCTAGCTTGACGAATTGCGATGCCGAAAGCAGAGAAGCTGCAATGATGGGCTGGGCCGAGTAATTCGGGGCGATGTGGTGGGTTACACAAGAGCTTGGAATATGTACGACGTGGATGCCTGGAATATCTGTTCAGTATGTTCCATGACGGTAGTCCGACAATAACAAACCAAGAGAAGCGCACTCTGCTATGGAAACGGGGGATTTTCCCATAACAGGCTGGACATAACAACAGACTGGTACCCATTTGACGCTGAGCATATGATTCAATGACGAAGGAACGATAATTATACGATTGACTCACTCAACATTTAAGCCAGATATTAATCCGACCTTATCACCGTCTTTCAATTCGCAAGTCTCTTGAGCATTGACGTTGAATTGGCCGCCTTCTCTCGCAACTCTCAGCGACTTATCCTTCATGTTTGTGAATTTCAGGGTGGGTTTCTTCAGTGGATCACCCTATCCGTCAGAGTAGTTAAAATCTCTCAGTGTCACACAGAAATTGCAAAAAACAATGACAGACCGCATCGTCCGCAGTGAATGTATCTACTTCAAAGTCACAATGATGACTCGAAATCTTCTTGTTCGCAATTATGAGCGGACAACCTTTCCTTCCTAATCCATAGGTTGTTCCAGTTTTGAGCAATTTATATTCTGGATTCGCAAAGGGTTTGATAGAGGCAGTGATTCAATCACAAAAAAGGCTCACTTAGAATGCTAACGTCTCCTGTTTCTCCATCAAATGGCCCAGATAGTGTCCACATTTCGTTCTATACCTCTCGCAAGATCTATGGACCAAATCGGACACCTGGTCACGGCACTGGTAAACACGGATTCAAATGGGATTTAGATATTGCAGTATGAGCCAATAATTACAGCAAACTGCGTGTGGTCGCAAGAGTAGACCGTGGAAAGGTCTAGGACCCAGACACGGTCATGTGACCGGTCTGACATGCCATTTATACATCAGTTCAGAGACAGGTGTGTCAATGTATTTTCAGCACTCTTAGAAGTTCTTGAGGCTCTACGAGGTTTCCCATAATCCAATACACGAGACGGCTCCTAGCTCAAATCCATTCGATGACCGACTCCATCACTCCATCTCATCCAGCCGGACGGCCGACATCTAGTTCTGGCAGCACTCGTAGCAGGACCTCACCTTCTGTAGGCTCCAACCTGGGGGGCACATATAACTTTGAGGGAAACAAACTTCGGAGCAGTAGTGTAACTTGGTATCCCTGATGTCGTAAGGGCGGCGCTGATGATGCCGGGAGAAATGAACAAGACAACGATAATGGTGGAAAGTGTGAACTTCGAGGTGATCGATGAGACAATACTAAATAGCACTATAAGACAATGACATACATGGACTTGGTTCAGGGAAGATTGAGACAATAAAAAGTGTTGTTGAATGCAATGACAGAAATAACACCAGGCGATAAGAGCTGGCTGGGAGTAGGCACGATGTCAACGAGGCAAGTATAAGCAATAAAATGTAGGCGCGTACAAGTTGGTCGGGCGATTGCACTGGAGATTTGAGATTCTTTATACTTACCGAAGGGCTCATGCTAAGTTTACCTTGACACCCGTCAATCCTATGCTGAGCTATCCCGTAATGCTCGTACGTAACATGACATTAAGAATGAATGTACATATCTTTGTATGGTGGCCGAGCAAGCAAAATCAGAACTGACTAGACTCAACATGGACAAACATCCACGCGCTCGTCCCCATTTAGAAAAATCGCTCCCGAGTCATCGACCCTTTTCGAACTCGAATTCTTCGTGTTTCTAGTAATAAACTGGATTTGCGGCTAGACCATGAGGACGGTTTATCTGAACGCGTATGGGGATCTCAAAATCTGCTCAGAATGGCATGTAATATTGGGCCATGGTACCGGAACTCGGAATATCGCCAACTGGAGACTCAAGAACGAGTCTCTCTCGAGCCCATGCGCTGCTGGCTGTAGCAGGTTCATCATGATGTACCCTAAACTCTTGCACCACATGCTGGCGTCAACTTCTGTCCGTGGATAGCGTTGCTCCCTATCGTGTTTCCACCGAGAATGCCGAATTGGGATCCGACTTCGTCTCTCAGTGATCAACGCTTCTCCACTTGTGACCTGCTTCCGTTCCAGGTGTTCTTCTCTCCACGGATCTCTCCGCTTTTGTCTCTTTGATTACTCGGATTCAACACGCTTCAATCAAATCTCGGCTCTCTTTAACGATTTTAGCGCATTCCAAGTATTCAAGCCTATTCATCACTCTCATCTCGTTACATGCTCCATTCGACCGACTCTTGAGAAAAGGCACTCTCTTCAGGACCGGAAGTCGTGTATGACGGTCCCAACTGCAACACTTCTACAGGTACGTGGCCGGTTGTTCACGGAACGGACACGAGCCAGAACTAACCGACTCTCTGAATACGTATTACAGCTTTTGGAACAAAATCTCGTACGGAACACCCTCGTTGCTAGTGGAACTGTTCTTGTGGGCTCCCTTCGCCACTCTACGCGTTTCGAAATGATCATAAACTCGGCCAGGTTTACGATCTTCTATGTACACCAGGAGGTAACGGTCCCTTGTTCAAAACTGAAGCAGGCATTGACGCATACTGGAAGTTTGCTTACGCGTGGAGTAATCCACGTTCAATAAGCTTCTTCCTGTTCTTTATCAATCGTTACCTACCCTTTGTGGATACCTTCATGGCACTACGGCGTGTGTAACCTACTTCCGGGTAATTCCGCGCGACTAGGCTCAAGGTTTTTTAGTTAAGTTCTCTGACAACTCGCCCGAAGTAAGTGTCTGCCAAGGTTCACACTGCAGCGCGTAGGTGCAATGATACTGGACACAGGAATGCTTAGAGCAATATACGGTCGTTACATGTACGTTTCCCTTTATATTCTTAAGAATCATCAATTCTGACTCTCGTGATACTGCAGGGTTCATCGTTCTTGGAACCATCTTTTCAGAAGGTCGGTTTCTCATGGTCTGATATTATGTGCTCATTTGGGTCGATTCAGCAATCCTCTTCCTACGCACCTACGCGCTTTTGGAATGCAAACGTGTGATTCTCGTCACCCTTGTCCTGCTCGCTATTGCACGTCACGATCAACTATCGGCATCGCTTCTTGATCTGATTAACCGTCTCTAGGTCGTGCTTCCTGTGTCTCTTACTGTCACATACTTTGAAATCAAATCCCTAGTTTGTAGGGCATGCTTTTATAATCCTTGACCAATAACACTTACACTTCCATAGATGTACCTTCATGGGAAGGGGGGTGTCTCCTTCTGAAGGCTAGCCCTCTGATCAACGTAGCCTACATCATGCTCGTCATTTGCGAAACTAGTATGTTTTTCTTTCGGTATTATCCGACTGATTACCTTGAATGACGATTGTCCTCTAGCCATGGCTGTCCTAACTGTCGTCAGGGCATATCACCTTTGTCAGCATCGTCCCATCATTCTACCATTTTCTGGATACTCATTGCCACTGTTCACAAAACAGTTCGTGAACCACGGACCACCTGGATCACCCAGTTGCACAAAGATGGTCTCATCTTCTACGCCTTTCTTCTCCGTCAGTTTCTGTTCCCCTTTCGACCTCGACTAATCGAACATGAAACGTGATCTACAGCATTATCCCTAGCAAATATAATAGTGCCTGTAACAGCGCCGGCAAGTGCTCGAACCCCTGAGTTCAAATTTACTAACCACGCTAACTTGGCTTTCAAAAGTCGATGTTCGCCAATTGGCTCGCAACGTAAGAACACTGAACTGTGTCATTCATACACTCACCCAGATATTCTTACAGCCCTCAACGAGTCATTCATTCCATCCTTTGCACCCGCGTTCTATTCCTTATCCTCCGGCAACGTTCCGCTGCTACTCTAACGAACCGCCTTCTAGGATTTGGTAACGCCCTAAGGTCGCATCCGATACTTGTATCTGGAACAGACGAGGAAGAGACAACGACGAGCATGCAAATCATGATAGCGACCGAATTGCGAGATCTTGAAGGGTCCGAATCGAGAGTGTGAAGTATATACCTGTAGAAGTTTGCATTTACTGTGTACATAGATAGATGTCTTGTTGCACGATATATATAGATGCTGAAGAATACAGTTGTATGATAAGGATGTCTTAACAAGTACAGTTACATAGATATCTTGCTCGACGAGTACAATTGCAAGTTGATAAGTGGATCCCATGCACCATATCCATTTTACATTCTGACTCTAGATATCAAACACTCCCGTGATCCTCGCTTCCTCGTTTTAATCCAGTCTGACTCCTAGTCATACTTATTCCCTCATGATCGTCCCCTTCTATGCTTCCATGCACCTGGCGAATTTCTTCCCAGATCTCGTAAATCTTGAACTTCAGAATCGACCGCAATGGTTTCGTTTGCGCTACTAGCCATACTCTGACGAGATGCCAATTGGGGGACATGCGCCGGCACAGCAGGTGGAAGTGGCTTGTGGTGGACCATTGGTTCATTGAAATCTGTCAGTTGGTAAGGAGGTGGAGAATCCGGGGCTTCCACTGAGAGCAAGTCGTGGTCAATGTGGGAAACATAAAGGATCAAGAATGGCACATACAGCTTCTACTCTCAGGTCTAATACGACGCCAAGGCTGTTCCCACCAGCGTGTACGATTGCGTTCAGCGAGTGATTGCCCCGATGTGGCAGACATCGTGATTGGAAGATCGTCGTCAGGGATAGGGCTCAAGCGACCCTGTCCACTTAGAGTGGAGGATTTATGGTGTACGTGTAGTTGAGTATAGTCGGAATGAGGATAATCAGAAGGAGGATAATCGGGGCGAGGATGGCGCAGCTGGAAAGGAAATACTATATTTAAGAAAATGATTAGCGCTCAATCTTTTGCACGCTGCATGAGTGACTAGCTACCTTGGTTTGTTGTTCGAGTTCTTTTAGAAAAGATCCGGTAGATGACTCCTCTTCTGTAAAGTGTGAACAAGAGAGCAATGACTCCAAGTACGAATATGACAGGCCCAATGATGAGCCCCAACAGAGCTCCGCGAGACAAGCCTCGTCCAGAAGATGATGGGTCCGCCTCGTGTGTGAGCAAATCAAAGGACGGGGTATATGTTATGTAGTCTAAACTAAAGCTGGCACCAGGGTCGACGCTGGTAACTATCATTTTGAGCGTATGAAGAGGTTTTTCATTGAGGCCTTGCTTTTCGAACCATTTAAAGTGGTTGCCGTGGAAGGTCAGATCTGTGGTGTATTCCTGTTGACTTGTCGCCCCGTCGAGAATGTAGCTCACATTAAGTAGAGATCCAGGTGTAATCATATTGACGCCATATACCGAGACAGCAGTTCCTGTCCAACGTCTGATGGTGAGTGTTGTTAATCAGGGACTTGTCAAATGAATACAAACCAGAAAATTTGAAAGTAGCCGATGCACCCGTTGAGGACGCTTGTCGAGTCGCATTCCCATAAGCACGCAATGAAATTGTGTCTTGCGTAACTAGGCTCGTGTCTTGTGTCCAATTGTCATCAAGTGTGACGGAGGGATCGCTCTCGTCGATGATCAGACTCGTTCCCGTCAACAGAGTATTATTTCCTGCAGTAACAGCAACATAGTCAATGCCCATGGAGAGAAAACCCGAGATATCCATGGTATGTAAAGAGTCATTCAAAGGTGAGGATTGGTAGAGAGCTTCTAGATCTTGAGTGTTGAAATGGATACCGTGCTGTGTTTGATTGTCGATCGTGACGCTGGTATTGTCAGATGAATTTCCCCATCCAAATAGTGTAAAGGAAGTTCCTACACTCCCTTCAGGTAAAATAGATGTGTTGGACAAGTTTGTTTCATACATACCTGAAAAGCTAATGGACAATGTCGCCCCATCTTGGCCTGCACTCGAAGAGTAATTCCAGAAGGCTGGGGAAATGCGAGTATCCCAGGGACCTGAGTAGGTGAAATGACTGGAGTCCTGGTCGTCATAAACTATTGTCGCCATCGAGACAGATTCGAAGTGGTGGGAGAAGGGAGAAAACTCCCGTATCAACATTTATTCGCAAGTACCATTTCTAACGTAGATCGTAACTTGACTGATTGATGATCAGTCCTGCTTCCTCCTTGATCTCATACACCTGGCAGGGTTAAGTAGAACATCGAATAGTAGGCGGTAAGAACCCTATACCGGAAAGCCAAAACCGAACGTCAGGTATCAGCGCTCGCGGCCCGCGGCTCGATATTTAAGGTCTGTCGGGCTTGTCAATACAGTACTATATGCAGATTCAGACACGACGCAGCCCGGCAGACATGATTCTATCATAAAATGTTACTTGATTCTCGTCACATAATTTTGTCGAGAGCGCGTCCAGATTCGTCATGGCCAGTGATTATTATCAGCGCTAAGATCAAATGCCAAGAATGTTGTGGGTGGAGGGAGGGTGTGTGTTTTGAAATATGTAAATGAAATGTCCATCAACGAAGCTGCTAATTACAGGCGGACATCATTCATGACCGCTCAACTTTCATTGACACTACGTCGACTGCATTGAGACTGTAACTCAATCTGCTCGCTGCTTCAGGGCGTTCATTTCCATCATGCTCCTCTCTCTTCGCCGCCGCAGTCTCTCTCGACTCTTTGCTGTCGTCGCCTTCGCTTTCCTAATTCGCTATCTCTTCTCGCCTTCGACTCACAAACCCACCTCATACGAACAAGAGATCAAAGAACACAACATCATTGAACGTGCCACCCGCCCAGACAAGTCGCTCAATGTTCAAAAGCACAAGTTTCTCCAGGCCCGTATGGGGCGCGACGAGCGCGACGATCTTCTTGGGCAGGTCATACGGAACGGAGTACAGGACTGGTGGGACCGTTTTTCACCTAGGTGTGTAACTCACTACCCGAGCATCATTCAACTTGCGCATTCACTAATTCCGGAATAGTATCTTCCACCGCGAAACAGCCGCTATGGACGCGCAACGCGTCGTCAGCTCCATAGATCAACTCCTCTCACTTAACGGCTGGGTCGCAGCCAACTGCCCTACTCTCGTCCGTCCCTTTGGACAAAACAAGCACACAGAAGAAGCCTACGATGACCTTATACGTGCCAACCACCTATACTACGTTGCCATCGTCATCCACAGTGCCGACCATTTCCTCGTCGACCAACTCGCAGTCATAGTCCAAATGGCTAAACGTCTTGGGTCATCAAACCTCTTCGTTTCCATGCTTGATTATGACTCGTCCGACTCGACAGAGACGCTGACGGACTTGTGTGAAGCTGTACTCATTCTTCTTGGGGTTCCATTCCGTATTCGCCGTGTGCCCGGTATGACTAGTGACTCATCTGCCGCGTATTATCCGCTAGAGGAAGCCCACATGCGTAATCTCGCGCTCGAACCACTACACGAACTTGTTACCAAGCGAGGGATTCGTTTTGCGCGTGTGGTATGGCTGAAAGGCTTTACGTGCCCCAACGACATCTTGGAGACAATCAAGGTTAGTTTTGCGAACGAGGCGGCTATGGTGTGTGGTATGGATTGGGCGGAACACAATGGCTTCTTCATTTTCTCTGACCGGTACGATTTACTAATGCATAATCAATCTCCAATTAATTGTTCCATAGCTGGCGCACACGCGACATTGAAGGCGACCAATTCCGCCAATCCAGATCCTCCGCGAAAGACGAAGGAGCTGTACCGCCGCGCGACCAGCTCGGCGCAGCCCGTTATTCTCAGCACCTCCCATTCCAAGTCTTCTGCTGCGAAGCAGGGACACACGTCGTCGATCCAGCACAATCATACTACAAAGGTCTTCATTACCGAGCAGGGACAGGTTTCCATAATCTCAGCAAAGCCGAGAGTATGCCTGTGCGAGCGCCAGATGCGCCGTGTCTTGACAGCTCTCAGGCATGGTTTTGTCGTGATTTGTGGGTTCGATCTGCACGCGACGCTATGGAGGAGATGGATCAGATCATGGATCAGGCTCATGTCCAACGTCGGGATTTAGTTGACGTTGCCGCGCACGACCCGCTGATGGCAAATCTTGATGTGGAGAGAAGGCAGGGTGCTGTACCAGTCGACCCCGACGCCAACGCCGGTTCAGACTACGACGCCATTCCTGTGGAAGAGGGAGGAGAAGACGTTCCTGCACCTGTCGACCCGCCGCGGCTGACAATACCCAACTCAGACTTCCGACCAGCAAGAATATTGGTGAATCCACGGTGTGTGACGACGTATGCTGGCGTGAGCCATACGCAGCTTGCGCAGGATCTATTTGGGAATGGAGATGACAGCAGACAAGATGGGAAGGAGTATGTGCTGGATGATTGGGAAGGGGCTCCGGAGAGCTTTGTGTGTCAAGAGCAGAAGCAGACGGGAGGAAGGAAAGCGACTAAAACTCAGAGACGGCTTGGATTCTCGATCTATGATGAGTTGAAGCGTTCATCGTGAGGCGTACTTATAAAATAACTATGATGTAAACGTACAATTCTAATTTACCCTATACCTCGTCAGAAATTTGCACTTGGGTCTGGTCCTAAAATAAACTCGCTGCTTCTGCTATACATGTTTCTTCTGCGCGTGCTACCAGATGATTGAGAATAATAACCCTTCCTTCCGTAATTTGCAACGCCTATGACTGCCCCTTAAATCTGGATAACACCTTAGCTCATTGTTGCTCCTACCTTTGTACTTGCCTTTCACGGCTGTAGTCAATACAGGTAGTTAGGTAGGTGGTTTATTTCTGGTGAGGTCCATACATGAACAACCAGGGTCCATACTACTTACATATGATTGCATACTGATATGCCTGTCTCTCATCAGACACAGGCTGAGGTACTGCGAAAAAGAGATCCCACTATACCTAATACTGCCAAGAACTGTAAGCAGAAGTGTTGAAAACTGTAAATGCGAGGAGCATACCTTCAGCAGACTCCAAGGAACCAGAATTGTATGTGCACGTGTCATTGTCCGACTCCGACTCCGACTCCTACTCCGACTCCGACTCAATTGTGACGATCAAATGCCTTTGTAAGCGACATGACCCTCACTCGATTGCGCTTTATGCGACACGTTCACCCCTCGTCATATCACACCGCATTGTCGCATTGTCGACAATGGCCTCCATTGTTTTGGACATCGTATATAGTTCTAGCTACTGCTTCACCCATCCTCGTCCTGCTTCCTTTTCCCCACTCACATAGAGCTTGTCAGTCTTCGGACTCGGCTTTTTCTCTCTCTCTGCAGGACACGTTCTTTGGCAGGCATCACGCGTATATCAGGTCGTCTTCACCTCCCTAACGGTCAGTTTGCCCCAGCAGGCTACTGCCCATCACCGCCGTCTCCACTGCCTGTGTCGCCATTGTCACTTCTCTCATCTCTCACACCTTCCCCAACTCTACCATCCTTCATGCCACAGGGCAACGACGCTGCATTGGCTGGCATGTTGACTATGTTTCAGGCTCTTGCCACTTTGGCAAACCAGTCCCCAGGCCTCGCACCATCCTTCACAGCCCAGGCCAACCCTCCTCCATCATTCTCGGCCTTTGTATCAACGGATCAGTCTCCCACTGGTAAGTCATTACCTGCGCTCTTTCCTGCCATCGAGACAAGCATGCTGCTGGATATTGCCCGCCATGAATTCCGGCCCATGGATCTCTGCAAACTTGACCCTGCATCAAAGTTTCGGCGTGCGGATGTTGAGCGTACGGACTCTAACAGCTCCAGGATCACTGGGGCCAAGGACTACCCTGCTCTCCACAACCTCCTCATACCCCTATCCACATATTTATCTGTCCTTCAGGCATTCACGGCTTCTTCTGGTGATGCACATGCAACCTTTGTGATTGGTCATGGAGCCACAAGGTATATATCCCACCTCATGAATCTCAATCAGAAGTATGAATGGTTGGCAGTACTTCAGTACCACATTCATTTTCATCTCAACCGTCAACAGAAGATGCTTGCAGGTTCTTATGCTGGCTGGGCCAAACCAGATGACCTACTCTTAACGGAGTTCTGCCTGGGTAATGCATGCACACCAAGTACCTCGCGCAAGCCTGCAGGGAAGTGTGAATGGGATGTCATTGCCGAAACCTGCTTTGCATACAACAAAGGCACATGCACCACATCCCCATGCCCTGATGGTTGCATCCACAAGTGTCGCAAGTGTGGTGCCAAGGATCATATGGAGAAGGACTGCAAGAAGATGTGAAGGCATGTCATGGTGGGCTCGGCGCCTGCCAAGCAGGTTCAATCTACGGTTTTGGATTCATTGTCTTCTCCTTCTTCAAAATTCATTCCTAATTTACTAAACTCCCACCTCTTCCCTCCGGGACCACCACTCCCATCACATCCCAACACTGATCCTCATTGTAATGCCATCACACTTCCATCTCCTTCCCTGTCTCCAGTCTTGTCCCCTCTTCTAATTGAGGCTTAGCGCTACTACCTTCGTGATTATCCAGATCCTAAATTTGTATCGGCTTTACTGAATATAGTCCAATTTGGAGCTTGTATTGGATTCACGGGTGAAGATTGCCATCAGTCATGCTCAAATCTCAAATCTGCACTTGAGAATGAAAAGTTTGTTAGTACCTCTATTCAGTTCCTCATTGAGCACTCTCATGCTGTCAGTCCTTTTGACTCCCCTCCTCTTCCAAACTTTCGCTGCTCACCACTGGGTTCGATGGGCCATAAGAGGAAACCTGGGAAGCTGCACCTCATCAATCACTTATCTTGGCCAGAGGAAACTTCAGTCAATGACGGCATCCCAGACAGCGAGGGGCATATTGCTTATGACATGTTTGTGAAGGCTCTTGAGGATCTCCGCCGCCTTGGCCATGGCATGCTGATGGCTAAACTCGACCTTAGGGATGCTTTCCGCCACATCCCTGTATGCCAAAAGGATTGGAACCTTCTTGGCTTTAAATGGGACTCAAAGTTCTACTATCTCATTGTACTGGCTTTTGGTCTTAAGTCTGCACCATATATCTTTAACCTCTTTGCAGAGGCTTTGCACTGGATCATCCAGCACCACATCCCAGCTTCACTTCGTCATTATCTTGATGATTTCCTCCTCCTGTTTTCTCCTCTATCGCCTCCCTCATTGTCTAATGCTGCAGTTGAGTGAGTCACTGGCCTTGGAAGGGAGCTGGGGCTCTCCTTCCAGAACTCTAAAACAATCTGGCCATCCACTAAGCTCGAATTTCTTGGGCTAGAAATTAACTCTGTCACAATGGAAGCGCGTCTGCCCTCAGATAAATTAACCTACCTGGTGAAGCTCCTAGATGAATGGTCATCTAAGCACAAATGTTCCCTTCTGGAATTACAGGAGCTCATGAGTTTCCTGCAGTTTGCCTCGCAGGTTATCCCTCTGTCTTGAACATTTATACGACACTTGTTTGATTTCTCAGGCTCTTTTCCTGGGTCTCCATTTGCAGTACGCCATATTCCCAAGTCTGCAGCATCCGACATTCATTGGTGGCAAACATTCAGCACTCGCTGGAATGGTGTCATGCTCATATCACCATCACAACCCTTGGTCTCGGTTCATACTGATGCAAGTGGGCGCAAAGGCCTTGGGGGAATCATATCACATCAGTGGTTCTCTGCATGGGTTCCTCGGCAATTTTGCAACCGCGATATCCAGTTCAAGGAGATCTATGCCATTCTTCATGCTATCTTATGCTGGGGGGATACATGGAGCGGGCATCATATCACATTCTTTTGTGACAACTCTGCAGTAGTAGCCTGGCTCAACTCAGAAACAGCAAAATCTATCCAGGGCATGCAGGTCTTAAGGACCATCACCATGCTTGCAGCTTGTCTCCATTTCTCTTTTTCTTCGGTTTGGATTCCAACTGAGGAGAATGCGCTTGCTGACGCTGCTTCTCGTTTCCAGTACAACAGATTGTTTCAGCTCGCTCCGGATCTTCCCCGCGCACCCTCTCCTCGGAAATCCCACCTCATTGGTATGAAGTGCATGCTAACCTCTCGCCTCGAGCAGCTTTCTATTTGTGGCATGGATTGGCAGCTAGCACCAGGAAGACCTATTCAACTGGACAGAAGTCCTACATCGACTTCTGCCGCCTCAACCCAGCAGTACTCAGCAAGCCAGGCCATTACCTCCCTGCCACAAATCGGGCTATTGTCGAGTGGGTATGCTCCCTTGGTGATTGGGCTCTCCAGCCCAAAACCATTAAGAGCTACCTCTCCGCCATTTGTTCCCTCCACATTGATGAGGGTCTCCCATTTGAGGTTTGTGAATCCAAAACAGTGTGCAGGGTCATTTGAGGTATCAAGCACTATCATGGGGAGCGTGAGCACAGCCCCCCATCATGCTCGGGATCCTTCAGAAGCTTGCATCAGTAGCGGGTGACCTCTCCAACCCATTCGAAGCATCCTTCGATGCAGCATGCAAGACTGCTTGGGCTGGATTTCTTTGCTGTGGCAAATTCACGCTTGGTCGAGGCGAAAAATTCACTCCTGCATCTCATCTCACCCGCGGATGCGTCACATTCCTTCCTTCTTTTGAGTCCCCTTCCCATGTTAGAATAGACCTCCCTGCATCAAAAACTGACCCATTCTGTAAAGGTGTCTCCATTTTGCTAGCAAGAGTGCCCCCAAATTCATCCACCTGCCCTGTCTCTGCACTCCATAGACTATTCTTGGTCAGTCAGAAACCGCAGGATGCCCCACTCTTCACAAACCCAGATGGTTCCCCCCTTTCCCGCAAGATCTTCATTTCAACACTCAAGCAACGGCTTCTGGACTGCAACATTGACCCTTCGGAGTTCTCGGGCCATAGCTTCCGCCATGGTGCAGCCACCGCTGCTGCTGCAGTGGGCTACGCAGAACATGAAATCCAACTCTTGGATCAATGGCAAAGTGATGCATACAAGCTGTACATCGATGTTCCCCGTGAGCGGATTCTGGGCCTCTCTTCACGTCTCCACTTGGCTGCTTCCCATGCGTACAATTTCGAGCCTCTGTCTCTTCTGTTCGCTCCTTCTGTGGCTTGAGTGCGGTTTCCCTCTCGGGATCTGTGCAAGAGAGCTAGGGCAACCAAATAATATCTATTTGCTCGCTAATTACTTGGAGGCACTAAAAGTTCGCAACGTATCAAAGGATCCTCCGCTCCTCACTCCACTCCTCGTCCACCTCTTCCTTCTCCCCTATCCTCTCGCATTGGGAGCCGACATAGATGTGACGATCAAAAGCCTTTGATCGACATCTATGTAAGCGACATGACCTCCACTCAATTGCGCTTTATGCGACATGTTCACCCCTTGTCATATCACACCGCATTGTTGCATTGTCGACAATGGCCTCCATTGTTTTGGACATCGTATATAGTTCTAGCTACTGCTTCACCCATCCTCGTCCTGCTTCCTTTTCCCCACTCACATAGAGCTCGTCAGGTCTGTCCATGCATATGTCCTGCTTCCTTTTCCCCACTCACATAGAGCTCATCAGTCTTCAGACTCAGCTTTTTCTCTCTCCCACCCTTCATATCCACTTACCCTTCTCATTGTTTCTTTTCTTCCTTTTACATGGCACTTGTCTCGTAGTGTACTCGCCCGTGCCGGCTTGAGTGCGGTTTCCCTCTCGGGATCCATGCGAGAGAGCTAGGGTGACCAAATAATATCTATTTGCTCGCTAATTACTCGGAGGCACCAAAAGTTCACAACATATCAAAGGATCCTCCGCTCCTCACTCCCTTCCTCATCCACCTCTTCCTTCTCCCCTATCCTCTCGCATTGGGAGCCAACATAGATCCATAGGATGTATCCATAGTTACCCAGTTAATCAAGGGGTGTCAGATCGGGTAGATCTGGACATGGTTGCTATGACATACCCCCC